>JABXWE010012710.1:0-33355 GCA_014611495.1 Limonius californicus
GGGGGGGGGGGGTGGTAGTACGAATTAATCAGAAAGAAAAAGGTTATAGATGAAATGGTTTTCGGTAGTTTTTTTCAAAGTTAAGATTTCTAGCTGCCCGCATTGAAAGCCCAGAGAATTCTGTTATCATCCCTGCTTTTTCCGATTTAGGACTCGATTTTGCTCATCAACTATCCAAATTCACACGATCGACGATGCGTATCAACAAATACTTGCACATTGGGAACTCTTCTTTCCGGAAAACGATGTCGATATTCCTGGGCGGCGCCGTGAGAGCTTCCATTGCACAAATCATAAACAAAGTAAATGTCCGTATACTCAGTATTGGAAACATATTTTGGCTTTTTTCCTTTTAATAGTAAAGTACCCGAACTGATTGATAGGTACAAATAACATTCCTGAAAAAAGGCTAGTGTTTATAAAACTAGAACATTACTTGATTGTAGGAGTTTGTTGATCAGACTGGCTTGCGGTTGTATCTCGTTGGGTTTAGTGCCCTCAAAGATTTGATGTCTTCTACGAGCTAAGGCTTTGCATTGGAATATTATGTGGGAGGCTGTTGCTTGTGGGGGTGCTTTCCCATCATAGCTTTGCTTTATCTTTGTCGAAGTGAGAGTCTCCAGTGTTCCGAATGTTTGGTTACGATCCATTCTTTAACGGCTCCTCTCACTGTCCGCTTAGCTAGACCGACAACCGGTACAGGCCCTGTGAACGGTGTTTCAGATCCTAGATTTGCTAGTTTATCTGCGTTTCCTTTTCCTTCTATGTCTCTGTGACCTGACACCCACACAAGTTTTACCTTCTTAGAGTTTGCCAGTGTTAGAAGACTACGAAGGCAGTTCCAGACAAGTTTTGACTTAATCTGGTTTGAATTCAGTGCTTTCAAAGCGGTCTGACTGTCAGAGATAATAAGGATGGTTTTGTTTATATAGCCCCTCCTTATGTTCTCTTCTATTACTGCTAAACTTGCATAGGTTTCAGCTTGGAATATGGTGGCAGTTTGGCCCAGAGATATGACGGTACTATATCTTGGTTTGCTGCCGCATACACCAGCTCCAGTTGCGTTGCTCGTGCGTGAACCGTCTGTATCCCATACTAAGCTGTTATGCAAGTCTAATGGTTCTCCTTGATTCCATTCTTCACGGTTTATCCGTACTTCGAAGAGTTTGTGCATAGAATATTTTGTCAACATACCTATAGTCCGTTTCCATTTTTAATTTGGGTTAGATACTACATTTATTATTTTGGAGTATCCCCACGTGCGTTGGGTGCTTCCCCAATTACCCGTGCAGTTTAGGCAATACGCTCCCATGCGTGCCTCGCCCTTGATTATTATATCTAGAGGAGGAAGTTACAGAAGAGCTCCTAGTGCTACTATAGGAGAGCTTTTGAATGCTACAGTTATACAGAGACAAGCCAGTCTTTGAACACTAAGAAGCTGGTTTATTGTTTGTCTTTGACTTACTTTGGGCCACCATACTAGTGAACCATAGGTTATCGTCGATCTTATCACCGTTGTGTAAAGCCAATAGACCATTGTTGGTTTTAATCCCCATTTATTTCCAAAGACTCTTCTTGCCCTCATCTAAGTTGTTTTTGCCTTGTTAGTGGTTCTTTGCAAATGTTGGTTCCAGGTTAATTTGGTGTCTAGAATCACAGTATTTGATCTCCCCTTGGATTTGCAAAGTTTCTCCGAAAAATTCCGAAGGATTTATGCCTCCGTGATTTCTTTTCCCAGTGAATGGTAAGAGGCTGGTTTTTACAGGATTTTCTGTAAGGTTTTCCTAGTTACACCATGTCTCGACCTTAGCCAGGTTTGTGAGAAGTTCGTTTATAACCAGATCCCAAAATAAGGGGGACAGTACCCCGCCTTCCGTGCATCCCCTGGTTACTGACACCTCCATCTCTTCGCCGCATAATGTGGCTTGTACTTGTCGGCTTTGTAGCATGTTTCTTACCCACCTACATGAGGTGTCGTCAATACCAGGTCTCTTAGACGCTTAAATCATTGATTCAAAGGAAGTATTATCAAAGGCCCCCTGTATATCAAGGAAGGCGCCTAAAGCAATTTCCTTGTTTTAAAACTAGGATCTTAATCTAAGATCTGTAAAAGCGCGTCTTATTCCAAATTAAATAGAGATTTTGAAAAAAGAGAAAACAAATTGAAGAACCCAGTGGTGTACTTTATTTCTTGACCCGTTGTAACCCTATTGCACGCCACTGATGTGATGCATTTGGAGGAACATAACTTCAAAAATATTCCTACACAAGGAAGATACACGTACAAAATATTGTTTGATTTGTTCCATTTTCCTAAAAGATATATTTAAAAAAATGAATTGTTTCTGTAAACTTTGACACCTTGTATCAGGAAGCAAGTGACAGACTTATATGTATATTTTTCCGAATCGGTATGACTAGGAGAGTATTTTCTCAAAGTATTCAAGATTAAAACTGAAACACCATGTATAGTAATCTTCTTCTTCTTCTTCTTCTTCAGCCTATCCCCATCCACTCCTGGACGTAGGCCTCCCTTAAACTCTTCCATACAGTAATACCTCTCTGTTTATGGTAGATTTAGGGTCACAAAAACTGCTAAACAACCATAAACACAGGGGGCAACTTGTCCAATAACAACGACGCCCTTTTGAAGAATGCTGCCATTACCAGCTTTTAAACAGTGTTCCAATTCTCGATATTATTATTCTGTGGTACTACACTCAGACCTCGCAAAACGCTACCACCCATTACGTTGATTCATTATAGCACGGTGAATAAAAAAACGATTCTAAACAATACTTACAACTTTTTAAAAGAGAACGCATCTTCAGCCACAAGCGGGGTCTGAGTGTACAGCTTGACCAACCTAGCTGAAATCCTGGCCACGGACTGCGCACTAGCAATGACGACTTAAAGTGGGGACAGATCTCATTCTAAATATGAACTCTGCGCTTTCTAGACTAAACCTGTGACATCAATCTTTTATCTCACTTCAGCATGGTTTATCTCGCTTCCTAGTCTAGGCATTTCTTGGCTTCAGCTGAGTTGGTCGATCTGTACTTTATATTAAGATTATATCGCATTATTATGTATGTCATACGAACAGCATTTTAATTAAGATATTTCATTTCAGCTGTATGCACAATTATGACATGCTGCTTTGTAAAGTTGGTGTATTTTAAAAAAGAGCAGCACTTTTTTTCCCAAATCAACACTATTCTCTACATAATATCAACTCTGAGGGTATTAAGCGCCATTGTGACGGTCATATTACTATTCTTCAAACAAGAACAATTCATTGAGGCATACGAGAAATTGAACAATTTTGACGAAAAAAAGAAGTTGTTTAGAAATCCTCAGTACAACAGCTACTATAACGTTACAGCATTTCTAATTTTTTTCACATTTGGATTAGTAATTGGTGTTGAGGCAATAAACTATTTTGCAATGCAAGAAAAAGGCATAGCAGTAGTGTTCGATTTGTTATCAAATGGTTTACAATTTTTAATACATCTACAGGTTTTATTGTATTTCGAATTATATGTTATAATGCTAACCAACAATTTTAAATTTATTAAGTCAACAACAAAAAGTTTAAACAAAACCATTAAGGCTTCAAATCGGCCACAGAACGAAATCGTTGATGTCATAAAAACGATTTCGTTGATGTATGATGATTTATGCAAAGGGGGTGACCTTATCAATCAAGTGTTTTCATTTCCACTATTTTCTTTGATAAGTTTAAATTTTATGGAGGTGTTACTTGGAATTTATTTAATGCAAAATGCAAGTACTCGAGATGTCAAGGCAATCTTTTGGTCTACATTCTACACTCTTCAACAGCTTTGCATTCTTACACCACCGGGAATGGCCGAAAATGAAGTAAGTATAGTTAATGATGGCGAATACTAATTAATTCTGAAAATATTCGTATATTGTAGCGATAGCTAGTTACTAAAAAACAATAGCTCTGGTGAAAAATCATAAAGCTATTTTTTTGATGCTATATTTTCACTAAAGTATCAACTTTTATCTACAAGAGAATCTTTCCAGAAAAAAACAATCTTTCAAACATAAGAATGCAAAGTATTACACCATTAACCTTAGAAAGTTTCCAGAAATAGTATTCGAAATATCGAATATCAAAGCTAAGTAAAAGCTCATAAGTCCTGGTAATAAAATTTAATTCTGTACATCCGGCATGGGCATCTTCAAATATTTAATTTAATCATGGCGTTTAGTGTACAACGCTTTGTTCTGTATTTATAATTATCTGGTTGTTAAATAGTTGTTATGGATTGTTAAGTTGTGGTTATTTTTAGCTTACTAGACAATGAAAAGATTCGTTTACCCTAGTAATCCTATAAAATACATACTACAAATAAAAATAAAAAATAATTTTGCACAACAAGTAGCGAAGAAGTGGATGAAACAGCTACTTTAATACTAGCTGCAACGTATTACCAAAAGAAACTAGTTTACATCGTACCTTAGCTATAAATACTACTAAGTGCATAGCTTGCAGTGTAATTTTTTAAAAGCTGCTTTCCCGGAACGGCATATAAAATAAGTTTAATTTAATCATGCATTTCATAATTTGAATACAAGGATTCAGTTGTAAATTAAGTGAATTTTGCCCTAAACACCACGTTTATACAGGGAGTCCCAAAACGCACTGGCAATATTTCAAAGATGAATTCCAGAACTTATTTAGAGTCGAAAAGTCCATATAAACATGTCGTAAACGTAAGCATTAACAAGTTATTGCTTATTTCACAATTGATGTGGCTAAAATTTTAGTTGAACAGTTTTCTGAAATACTGATCTAGTTGCCATGATCGCGTTTTTGATACCATTTGAACATCGTTTTTAACAAATTATTGTTTGTAACTTGTCAGTTTATTACTGTGATACTGAAGTTATTGGTTTCTTCTTTGCATCCTTATTCCCATAGTAATTCACAAGTGATTCACAATGCCAATGATATTTTCAAATGAAGAACATGCAGATATTCATTATGTTTACGGTCTGCGTGATGAAAATGCTTTAGCAGAACAACAAGCATATCGTAGAAGATATCCTAATAGAAGACAGTTTTTTTTTTTTAATTCACATCGTCATCCGAGGGAACATGGCACTTTGAATGCAAGACATGCAGAGAAATACTGTTTAAACTTAAATGTGACATCATTTTTTTTGGTTTTTACAGATCAGTCTCAAAGTCAATAGTTTTACATCGATTAACTTTCAGTAATTCTAGCGGTGTCCAATATCTACTAATATTTTTCTTGTTTAATATTTTCTGGACCCTTTTTCTTTTAAAGTGATGTATTGCCTAAATACACACTTAATAAAACTATTTTTAAATATACCTGATGACTCGCTACAACGGAGCATCTTCAAGGTATTATTTTTGAAATAGAACACCTAGTTTATTTTTACACTTCTGAATTCAGCGTAAATTTATCTTTACAACGATGTCCTGTTTCTTGATTTGGGATCAAAACTTGCTGAAATGTGAAAATTTTAGTTGGCACCAGGCTTGGCAGATTAATTCGGTACGTGAGTATTACGATTAATTAAGGCTACATATTTCGCAGTTATGTAGCCAAGTGATGTACGAAAATGACAAACATTTAAAAAATAATACCTTGAAGATGCTCGGTTGTAGCGAGTCACCCTGTACATTCAAAAATATTTTTTCGTGTGCGCATTTTGGCACTACATCAATTTATATGTATACAATAAAATTCTTTATTTTTTTTGTACACACACTAATAGTATTTTATTTAATGGTATATTATTAAAATATACATATAATAGGTAATATTAATAAATTACTCGTGCGATGCCCCTGCCAATTTTTTAATAAACATTACGTTTAATAGGTAGTCGGATATAGTAATTTCATTTTTAGTTTTTGTTCTTATTAAGCAACTGTAGCGGGTATATACATCCTCCTCAACAATTAAACAGTGTTTGCGAATTGCGCACGCGCATCTATTTTTTTGTCTAGCCATCTCTGATTGGTGTAGTTCCACTGTTCGTACACAGCGTATAATTGCTAACGAGTACGTACGTCATTCCACCCGGCATGATAGTGCGTTTAAATTATAGATTTCAGTTGTAGTTGTTTTTGAGCTTTAGTTACAATAAAGAATTCTCAATAAAAAAAAGACAACTTATATTTACGATTAAGTATTACATTTCCTGTTTAGATAATTAGTAAATCGGTCCATTGCATTCACCTGTGGGAAAAATGTGTTTAATTAGTTTTTATTGCTTATTAAAATTCTATATTACATACATACTGCTATTTTCTCATTTTCATGAATTTACAGGCAAAAGAAATAACAAAGTATCTCTCTGAAGCTGAATTACGTGAAGATGAAGAGTTTGCAAACGAAGTAAGTAATCATCAAATAATATTTTGTTGCTACACATAGTATACGCGATATATACGGGGTGTCCCTAAATTGCCTTAAAAGCTTCAGGTAAACTTTTTCCTTTAAGAATTCTGAAGACAAACCTGCAAGAAAAAATTTGCTCCGCAGCTTAGTTTTCTTGTACGATGGTGTTAAAGTTCATACCTTTAGTGCAGAATTTTAGCCAAATGGTAATAAGAGATTAAGTAAAACATGTATTTGCTTAATGAAGAAACTTAAATTAATTCAAAACCGCTAATTAACATTGAATTAACAATTTAGTTCTTCGTTTGGAAGTACTGTTAAAAATCATACTTTTGGTAAAAGTACAATTTGACAAGAATGCAAGTGCATGGGTACTGTAATAAAAATTTCGAACATCTGTTGTTTGCGTTTTGACACGTGTGTCAAGTACCTAAATCAGTTTTGAATTGACATTACGAATTCTGCATTGCCTTTAATTCGTGTTATTGAGTTCACTTGTGTCTTTACCATCATTATGGCGTATGCTATAAACGAGTACGTGGATATGATTTGGATTCTTGCGGAACGTTAGGGAAACTGCAGTGAGGCTGCTAGGGATTACGCTCAGCGTTTTCCTAATAGAAGACATCCAAGCCACGTAGTAATTCGAGCTACAAATCACAGATTTCGAGAAACTGGAAATATCTGTCCTGTACAAAATTGGGATAGAGATCGACCAAGAACTGTTAGAGACAATAACTTAGAAGAGGAGGTTCTTGATCTGGTAACTGAAGAACCAAGTATTCGTGTGCGTGTTGTTTCTAGATTTGTTGGTGCATCAAAAAGGGGTCAGGGTGCAACATTTATTAGAGGAAGATTATGAAAAACGCATTACCTTCTGCAACAACAACATAGAAGAAACTCAAGATTTGTAAATAATATTTTATGGACAGATGAAGCCACTTTTACACGAAATGGCATTTTTTTAATTTCCACAATCAACATATTTGGGCCCATGAAAATCCCCACGCCATGCATAAAGGGAATTATCAAGTTAGGATTTTGGTCAATGTATGGACAGGAATCGTAGATAACAAATTGGTAGGTCCTTTTGTACTACCTCAGCGATTGAATGCTAACAATTACATGAATTTTCTAAACGACGAACTTCCAACATTGTTAGAAGATATCCCTTTATTGGTTCGTAGTGATATGTGGATGCAGGTAGACGGGGCCCCATCCCATTATGCGGCTAGAACGAGAAACTGGCTTAGGGAATTTTATCTCAGAAAGTGGATCGGCCGCGGAAGTACAATGGTCTGACCTCCAAGAAGCCCAGATTTAACACCACTGGATTTCTTCTTGTGGGACCATTTGAAAACCATGGTGTATGGTACGCCAACTGAAAATTAAGAAGAGGTAGTACTTCGTATTCGTGAAGCAGCAGCAACCGTTAATGAAGCAATGCTCCAGCGTGTCCGTGAAGTTGGTGGCAGAAATTTTGAACATGTTCTGTGAAATAGGTTATTTTTTTACAAAGCACTGTATCCTAATTTTTACTTTAAACATTTCAACTGTTGGCCTACTGATTTTAGTTTTTTCCAAGTAGCTTCAACAGTGTTGAAACAAGAATTTTGGAGGAAAATGGACCTTTCGCTAGTATGTTTTTTTGTGAGTAATATTTGGATATAGCTGTGAAGAACATTTTAATATGATTTTGTTAATCATTAATTGTAATACTATTAATTTAAGGTAATTTATGATGAAAATGAATATGAATATTGTTAAAAATTAATAGGCAGTATGAGGTGTAAAATATTCTTTTTAAATAAGGAATGTGGCTATAATTGCAGTTTTGATGTATATTATAGTTTCAAACAGTTATTTAAATATTTAAGATTTGGTTAATTTGTGTTAGTTTCATTCTGCTTTCCCGTTGGTTGATGAAGTCACATGTTTTTTGTAAAATGTACTTATTTTTGTTTGTATTATGATGTTGCCATGGATACTTGTTAAAAAAGAACAAAGAAAACAACGCGGACTTGCCGTGAAAATGTCAACGTGAACAGACGCTCGTCTGGCGAGTCAATTAAAATTGTAATTTTGTGTGTTTATTATATCATGTTTGAATAGAACTATGTTATTAAGTGTTACGGTTCAAATCAAAGTTATTTGTTACTCATCTGAGTGAAAAATGGATAAAATTCGGTAAATTCCGAAAATCAAAAATTTGGGACGGAGTATTAAAGTAGCGTCAGTAGACCTCACTTGTTTTTTTCCGACATGCTTTGTCTGTATCTGCGTTTGACGTTTAAAACGGCAACAAACTTCAAGGTTAGGAATCATCTACAAGTTGGAGAAAAGTTTTATACCTGTTAATTATTCGGGAGATACTCCCATCATATTCTGGAACAGCAACTGGAACAGCAATCGAATTTAATTTAAAATAAATTAAAACAAATAAGTAATATGGAATCAACAATTTGAAAAGTGAAGCAAGTTTGGGGTTAACAATTTAAAAAGAAAATATAAAAGTGCAACGTATTTATGAGTTTATTGGTATATTTAAACATCTGCCGTAATAAGCAGTAAATAATATTTGGGTAATTACCTTGTGAAAGATTTTACGAACGCAAATTTTAAGATACTCAGTCCAAATTTTTTCTGCGAAAAACTTAGATAAGCAACATGTGATGAATCCTAATTTCATCTAATGAATTTTACCAACCCCAGAAGAAAATAAGCAAGTGCTTCTATGTGAAAAGGTTAAATTAGATCTTACTTTTATTTCATGTAACTTTTCATTTAATTGTTAAAGTTGTTTAACGTTTTATAAGAAAAAACTTAGATAATTCGATATCATTTAATTGATTTCTTGGTTGCATCTATATTTAATAAGTTCATGTTTACTACCTAGTATCATTCGCTTTGTTCAGTTAACCAGCGAAAGAATTTAAAGGTTATACGGCAGTTACCAAAATTTATATTATACACCCTGAGATAAGAGTTCTTCTAAAGTTTATGTTTGAAGTGTGCCCGTTGTGGTGTTTCAACAACTTATGTAATAATATTGTAATATATATTTTTATATACAAAGTGATTTTTTAAAAAGTCAATTGCAGCAAGCCTAGAAAAAAAGCTATTCCGTCTGCAGTCAGCTGTAATGAGCTTTGAATGACATTTACCTGTAGGTCAAACTGTGTGACAGTTCAGGTACTTAAAAATTTTGGCCCAACAAAATGTGAAAATCAACAAGTATTTAGTTGCAACTGATTTGTAATATGTTAAGGTAAGTAAATTACAGGTTTATTTAATTATTGGCAGCTATGCTATTACAATTTTCATATTGTCAGATTCTAAAGCTTAATATAGACGGGACAATCCCTAGGCTACTGCAATTGACTTTTTAAAAAATCACTTTGTATGAAAGGGAGATCATCTTTATTACGGGTGCAAGTAAAGCAACATTCTCCCTTTTTTCAAACGTAATATTTTGTCGCTTCAACGTGGGGCTCATATTTAGGTCCCTCAATAAAACATTATAATAAAATATATCTATAATTTTTGCTTTTCAGAGAAACCACTTTTTGTTACGGACTTTACACCAGTCTGTCAGCTTTACAGCATGTGGATTTTTTCCAATTTCTATGTCAGCTATAATTGGGGTTTGTAGCAAATTAATGTTTAATGCATATATTACCCTATTATATTTTTACATTTTTTTCAGCAATTTAGCATCAGCATTTCATTTTTACTGTTTATGTTTCAAATTATAAGCTAAAGGAATTCTGTTTGTATTTAAAATAATATGCACTATCGCGTTCTAGCACGTATTAAAATATCAACACGACTTTCAAGTTAAGAGATTTAAATTATATTCTAATCATAATACTGTAGATTAATGGACTTTTAAAAATGTTAATTAAAATGTACAACCTTATTAGAATTTAGAGTGACAAATAAAGATAAGAAAAAATTTAATTACGTTTTTCAGCAAAATCTTTTTTATGGAGAAACTGCATTCTTATTAAGGGGATCATGGCAAAGACGACGTTTTATACGAAGAGTATAATTTTATAAGCTACATACTATATGGAATTGAGATTCGCTGCTGAGAGTAAAATGATATTGTTTTTGGCCAAAACAGATAACTTAAAAATTGCTCAATCCGCTACATAAATACAGAGTGTCCGCGAAAACGAAACAGGCTTGCTTTGTGACACTAAATATCAATTCTTCCAAGAACGCCCGAGCACGTTAACTTAATTTGCCATGCTCATAGTGAATTTGATTATTACATGTGAACCAATCTGCATTAACAGTAATCCGCAGCACCTTGTTCTGGAACACCTGAATTTTATTAATTTATGTCTTAGAGGTGGCACCCCAAATTGTGCCGCTATATGCCACCATAGGCCATAGAATAGATTTGTATATTAATACACTACACTACTTAACTTTTAAGGAAGACTTGCGGTTGACGATAGGATAAGGAATACCAAGCCAGGTGTATGCCTCATTCAATTTGATGTTGATATGATACCCCGTCGCAGATGCTAATCAAGATACACACCGACGTATTTTACAGCACGGTCAGTAAGATTCCAGGGGATCTCCTGTTTATTCACTATGGACTTTGTGGGATTGGAGTATCGTCGTAGTGTGAAGATCTTAGCCTCTGTTTTTGTTGGATTAATTTCTATACACAATTTATTAAACCACTCTTGCATGTTGTCAACTCCATTCTGAAGAGTTTTTCTGGTATTAGAGATGTTATTGTCTTGAGTTACTGGGGCCGTGTCATCCGCATACATGGCAAGTGATGTCCGGGTAGATTCTCCTATGTCATGGATAAACACGTTAAACAGAATTGGACTAAGAATAGAAACTTGCAGAACCCCAGCCTTGATTTTCCTACAACTAGATAGCGTTGCATTTATTCCCATAGCAAACGTGCGATAATTTAAGAAGGATACTATTGTTCTGACCATGTAAGCCGATGTTATAATGGTAATTAATTTGTGAATAATTAGTCCATTTATCCAGACATCCTTTCGTAACATCTAGGAATGCGACTGGTGTCAACATTTTCTTTTCAGAACGTGATACGGGTAAGTTGGTGCGTTGTGGAATACTTGCTTCTAAAACCATATTGGGATGTTGGTCAAATTTTCCAAGCTCTCACTGCTACCGACACAACAAATGAAGATCTGCACGCCGCTGCATGCATTTGATATGCATTTCTTCTTGTTGCTGCATTACCCTCTTCAGATAATGTCTCTAATGCTTGAACAATATCGACGAAGTGATCTTTAAAAAACACGGATGCTCTTGTACTTCTCTGACCATGTAGTCTCAAGCAATTTATAAATGTTCGCAATAAGCTAGTATCGTAAAACAGACTCGTGAACAAATATGGTTACCTTCTTGATAGTTCCAACGCAGTTTCGAATTTCTGGGATAACGTTTTAAGTCGATGACCACGAGGTTTAGCTTGTACGAGGAGCAATGGAAATACAAGGCTTTATTATATTTTTACCTCAAGATCACCTGCTGCCGTAAACGGCATAAGTCTATAAGTACGTCTTCATCCAGATTTTTGCCTCTGAAAGGTAAATCATGTATGTCGGAAAAAAATATGCAGGAAACAACTGAGGTAAGTATACTTTTTGGTTTTTTTTTTAATTTTTGCGAAGACTGGTGAAGTAGGATGTCCACTGGAACGGCTTTCATGAACGATTTTGCAGATTCAATTGCAGCCGTATGCCCCTGGGTCTGTATATGTGCTTTATAATAAACGTGTATGTCCTTGTACTTCGTAAAAGGTCTGATGATGACAGAACCCCAACCACCTCACATCATGCTGGCTGACGGCGGAAATAACACACAATATTTAGAGAAAGCACCTCTGAGTCGCCTTGAGTAAGCTAACCATGGTGAATAGGTGTCCAGCCACTTGTGATTGAATTTCCTCTTGAGGTGTTTGGCATCTGCCGCAAAATCGTAGTTCTTCGAAGGTACTTAACCATTTTCCAGAAGATGTTTTTTCTTATCAACCGGCATAGTGGTCAGGCCGACAATATTTCCAATATCATCTTCATGACAACCGTCGTCTTCAGTTTTACTTTCACTGCCTGGCACCGTGGTTTGAACCATAGAAGAAGGCGCGAGCAGTGTCTGAAGCAGATGGTGGTTGTACACCCTTGCCCTCATCACTGCTGCTGCTGGTACTTTTCTTTCGTTTTAAATTAACTGCATAAAATAAAATACAACTTTTACTAAACGTTGGTATGGACGCGGCATAACACATGTAAACGTACCTACCCAAATAAATGTCAATTCTTACCATTCTTACGAAGAAACTTTCTAAAACCCATTTTTGTATCATTTGTAATGAAGTAAATGGCACGAAACAACAAATTTTACTGTCTCAAAAATTGCGCACACTTGTGTGAATGTAACTTAACTGCACTGACTCTAACCGAAATGCACGCGCTCTTATATATGTACGAGGTAAATAGCTTCTGGAATATTCTCGTTGTTGATGCGTCGTGAAATGAGACGAGATTATTCTAGACAGCTCCTTGTTGCCACGAGATAACTCTACATCCATCTGTGAGAAGTCATAAGAACTACAACCTGTACGTGCATTATACAATTACTTTTAACAGATAGCGCGAGGATCTCTATTTCGTAATTAGTTTCGTTCAAAATGTTGACATGCCAACAAGCAACCTATTAATCAATTTTTCAGAAATTTATTTTTTATTATTTACTTGTTTTATTTTAAATTTTTTCAACCTTTGAAGGAGGGCACCTGCCCCCCTTGCCCCTCTCCCTGGATACGACCTTGGATTTGGACAATGCTAATAACACACTAATTGGCTTGTAGAGTTCTAGTTCCCTGGAAGATGCGGGTCCGTTTTTGGTTTCTTGAACATTAATATTATATGCTTTTTCCACTGATTTGGAAAATATCCAATACGTAGGCAAGCATTGAATCCACCTATAAACTGCAGGCTTCCTAGTCAGATTTTTTAACACTGCGTTAGTTATAAAGTCGTGGTCTGGAGATTTCTTGTTTGCCAATTTACTAATCTATTATTCTAGTTCGGAGGGCGTCGTTTAATACGGCTTATGTCTTCCGCCATTTTGTTCGTTTCGCTAAAGAATTCTTGGTTGTTTTTCCTGTGTTTTGTGATAAAAATCCTTGCGAAGTGGTCCGCAAACACTGTGCATTTTTCTTGATCGGTTAAGCATTTCTGATCATTCACTGATTTTACTGGTATGGTAAAAAAGAACCAGAGAACTTCAACTTAAGAAGATGCCGAACCGATTCACTTATAACGCTAGAAAGAAATTAAGACAGTTTTCGAATGCATAAATACCAATCATATCTGCAAGATCTGAACACGAACAACCCAAATATGTGGCAGGTTACCAAGCGAATACTTAGGAAACCGCACACTTTACCAGTATCATACGATTTGAAAACTCGATGAATTTACTTTGCGGCAGTGTTTTTATTTCTGGTAGTAAATGTTCTGCAGTATTTATGGAATGATTAGAAGGCATTAGTTTTCTTTTAACATGTAAAATGGTTTATTCGATTTCCGAAAGAGTTGAAATAATTGCGGTTTCTTCGGAAACGATGAATACTCCAGCAGAAGCGCCGAATTCTTCAAGCAGATAAGCATGCAGATCGCAAGTATGTCTTAAATTAAGAAGAAAATTTCGGGAGGCCGGGTCTGTCGCAATTGGACTTCCCACCTTAGCCCCAGATAGCCGATTGACCAAAAGGATAGTAAAAACCGTTTAAACACAAAAGATAAATAGGACGTCCCCAAACAAGGTTGATCGACGATATCAAGAAGCACGCGCGACAATGACGAGATGCAAAGAACTAGTAACAGATAATAATGGAAGCAGCTTACATCCAACAATGGATGGAATAGCTTCAGAAGATTTATGAGTTTATCATTCCATTTTCCCTATTTCGAGTTGTTCGAAAATTTAAATCTAAAATATTACTACTCAATAATAAAATGGGCACACTGAAACAGGAAATGAAAACAGAAATAAGGCAAGTGCAAGAAGAGAACATCAAATGAAGGCAACTATTATAAACCAAGAAATGAAGGTAGAATTGCTATAAAGAAAGGAGAAAGAAACACAGAAGAAATATTTATAGATTTTTGGTATACCAGAAAAACCAAACGCATCCACTGAAAACCTATTCGAATGGCTTGAAGAAATACTAAGGAAAATGGAGGTGGACATACCAAAGGAAGAGATCAATTTTTTCTATAGACTCGGAGCACAACAAGAAAACAAGCAGAGACCTATTAAAGTCGGACTAACAACGAAAATTAAGAAAACCGAAATGTTTAGGAATCTAGTGAAAATAAAACGCTCAAAAATCTGGTTCAACAAAGATATGAAAAAAAGCCTGGCAATCAGGAAAAGCTTGATCCTGCAAAGAGGTTACAACGCGATAATAAGGAACAACAAATTAATAGCAAATAAGGAAGAATCAGCTTAGAACAACTCGAACAGGGAAAAAAACGATGAGACGAAAAAAGCCACTGGAGAAAAGAGACCAAATCATGACTCCTTACCATCATCAGATGCAAGAATCTCACAAAAAATAAAGAAGATCAACAAACAAAACTAATAAGAAACAATTGTCCGAAAAGAGATAATCCAAACTCTGTTGAAGGCAAATCCCGAAAACGCCAAAAAATCAACAAAATAAGCAAACCATCATTACAATCAACACCAAATAACAACGCTACCTACAGCCATGGATATGATTAGGACACGAACCCACAATAAACATAACCTCTTCCCAAGAGCCTGGCCAGCAGGGAGTAGTGCGACCAAATACCCCCCACCCACATGAACGCAACCAAACCACACCCCAAACAGAAACAATGCAGAAGCAAACAGAACAACATACCAACTAAATTAGCAACTTTAAACACTTTCAACGGACGGACGGAAAGCTTGGCAAAATAGAAGCAGGTGAAGAAAATAATATAGGTGTATATACATAGTTCGGAGAGAGAAACGAAGGAGGATTAAGATTATTCGAGTTTGCAGCACAGCATAGGCTTGTAAGAACAAATATAATGTTCAAAAAAAAGATATACAGATGGACATGGTTAGCACCAAATGGGATAAATCGAAATGAAATAACCTTATATTATGAAATACACATACAATTCTGTACGCGGATTGCATCAACTAATTCAGACGAGAATACTATAATGATAAAAAAAAACCAATATTGGAGGTAATAACAGAAGTATTATACCCAGGCCAGAAATGTTGGGCATTAAACATGTTTCAAGGAGTCCTCCACTAACCATCAAAGAAAAAGTAATCGACAAATGCGTATTAGCCTCTATCGTATAATATGGGGTGCAAACTTGAGCGTTAACAAAAAGTGTCTTAAAGAAACTTAAAACAAAATGCTGCGATCTATCCTGAAAGTAACCACATTAAAACTGAAAAAACTAAAAAATGTGCGAAAATTCGCAACGTGATAACATGTACTCCTAATAAAATCTTAAAATGGAATAAGTGGACGCGACTGCCTCCCTGGACTTTCCCATACTGGAAACTGTTCATATCATCTTTATTCAACAGTAGAGATATTTTCCTCAAAACGGTTGTTCAAGCGCTATCCTAAAACCTTGCCTCATAACGAATAGACTTACAAGGCTTGTAAGAAGTCCCGCCAAATATCTGCGGTGCCCCTTAATTTCCTTTTAATATGCAACCAGGCATACTTCATTCTCTACTATATACGTCGCGCGGTCTAACTAGTACCGATCGCTGTTGCTACCGAGGTAAAATTTTCTAAGTTCCTGGAAATTATATTTTGTAGGGCATAAAAAATCGATTTTTTTTATTTTCGCGGAAAAAGATTCTTTGACGCAAACAAATAACAACCGTTAGAATAAAAAAAAATATTTTTCTAAAAAAGAGGGGGGAGGGGGCCGGTGCGCTTACATATATCCACGAGTGTAATATTTCTTTGCATATTCATATGCTCCATTATGTACTGAGCGATTCAGTGAAAACCCCAGCTTCCTATCTTTTTTCGTTTATTAATTAAAGGAGTTTGAAGTTTCAAACTTCCAAGCTTCGTAGAGGGCGCCACAGGAAAATTACGGAGTTCTTCAAAAAATATATCGATAGCCCCTTGCGAGGTCTATCGACATATGAAACTTAAAAAAATTCCTTGGAGCAGTTTTTGAGAAATAATTTTTTGAAAATTTCCAAAATTTTGAAAATTCGTAATTTAGGCCCCTTATAATTTTTCAAAAAACTTTTTATATCACCTCATTTTACCCTTCATATACTATTCAGAAAATAAAAATCATTTGAATCGATTCATCCGTTTTCGAGTAATTGGGCGTTAAACTCAAAATTTTCAAAAAATCATAGCGCCCTTCAGTTTAAAGCTAGCGAGTTCGGCAAAAAACTAACAGATTTGTCTTATGACCCTCTATCGTTATCCGCGATAAAAGTTTCAAAATTGTAATCACGAAAAAAGTGATACCAAAAAAACATGCGTAACTTCCGCTTCCGGTTTCGGATTTTTTTGAAAAGCTTATTTTTTCGATGAATTTTCGATACACCCCCGCATTCCAAAGCGCATCAAAATCGGAGCAACACTTTCGGCTGTAGGAGCGTCACATACGTACATACGTACGTACATACGTACATACCCACCCACAGACATTTTTTAAAAACCACTTTTTTGGGTTCCTAGAGACCCAAAACGGATATTTCCGTTAAAATCTCGATTTCGAAAATTTTCATGAATTCAATACTTACCCTATACCTATAAGGTATGGGAAAGTAAAAATGCTGGGCACTTACGAAGATCAGACAACAGATGGACAAAAATGATAAATTTGTAAATGAAATTTAGGAGAACGGCGTGGAGTTACATGGACAAAACAAAGAATTGGCAGTGGTGGACCTATAAGGGGGACCCTTTTGCCCAACAATGGAAGTACAGAGTTCTGTTAGATATGTGTCGTTTTATTATGACTTTTCTTTAGTGGTAAGACAGCCATGCTTTGGATAAAATAAATCCAAACACTTCTTGGTTCAAATCACTCCAGGGATTGGAAATTTTTCCCCGAGTGGTCGGTATTGGGTCCCAGTCTCCATTTGCCATTGGGGATCAAATTAATGACACTCGTATTACGCCCACCTTAGAGGAGTAACAAGATCATACACAAAAACATTCACACACCAGGTAGATTATAAACCAACACAAACTAGTCTAGCATTGCCTCACACAAACACGCTCACATACGGCACAAATGGTACAAACAAGGATGATAACAAGTGAAAAACTTTATATACATTTTCCTCTAACAGTAGGCCAAATATATAACTGAAAAGCTTCACAAATATGTAGGTCAGGGGAACTTAGGATAAATAACAATTATGCTATATCATGCCAGTCAGTTTGACCTTCAGAATTAAAAAAATTTGACTTGGCCGTATTAAAGTTGTGAAAACGTAGAATGTACCGGGTGAAATATATCTAGTCCACGGACCAATTGCTTAAAACAATTATGTGGGGAAATCATAATGCATTCTCAACAAGAATCAAAAATATACTATAAATGTCGAGCACTCTACAGTTTTATATAAGTAAATTTATTAACACATTCTTATAGTCTCTACAATTATACATATATGTTTTTTAATAACTAAATGCACAGGCACCTAAAATATATTTTCACTTATTTAACGATTCTTTTAGAAAATGCTTATTTAAATTGCAATTTTTACTTGAAAACTGTACTGCTCAAAGAGTATTTGAACTGTACTGTACCAAACTGTAAATTCATAAAAGAAAGGCATTTAAACGGGTGTAACGACTTACAAATTCTGAAAATTGAATTTTTGACTGTTGGTCAGCTTAATAATTTTGTATTGAAATCAATATTTTTAATCAACTTATAGACAAAATGTAATAAACAATAATTATGCAAAAAATATTTAACAAATTTTTATTCGTTTTACTAAAATGTCATTGTTAGAAATAGCACAAATGGTAAATACATGAAATTGATATAGATGAAATTTTAATCACTATAGTCAATTCTCCTAAACGTATGTACTGCTTAAAATTGTTTGTATTTCTATCTTTAACAAAAATTTAATATAGTATAGTCCGAAGAAGTAAGTAAAAATATATTTTGGTTTCCAGAGTGCCGAACACAGCTGGTAAATTCAAATGATCTACCTTTTAAACAATAATAATACTACACTATACCACTTTATTTGCCTGCATTGCAAATACCATCACAAGCCTTTCATATGTTTCAAAACTAACAAGTAAACAAAGAAATCACCTAATATAACCCTGCATATGCAGTACATACATATTAAGAAACATTAAATAATATTGTACCCAGACAAATATACAATAAAACAACTTTGCAAGAAACTATTTAAGAAATATCAACAGACACAGGCAAATAGGTAGGTAAACCATTTTTGTCAAAATAATCTATTAAGTAATTATTCTGTAATATCAATTAATAAAATGATATAATTTTATTACAATATATGAAATTATAGTTTTAAGGTCAAATTCAATTAAAATTATATTTTTCTTTCCTTATGAAATATAAAGCACTTCCCATTGCTAATGAATACTCACATTTTTGAATACAACTTATCAATAAATATTATATAAATAAACAAACTTCACAAATATGTATTAACGGTAAATTGACTGAAATTTAATCAACCACTTATTGGTTGAATGAAAAATGTTTTTAGGTTTGATAAACCTGTACTATTAGAATAACTTTTTACATCATTAAATTCAAACTAAAAAACATATTATTAAACAACCTATAGGATCTGTTAAGCAATGCATATCTTTCCAAAACTAGATGCACATAGAATAAAAGTCTTGTTAATAGGGCTATTCACGAGTGAAGAGGCTCTTGTCTGTCTTTCATGTATGGTTTCCCATTGTTCATTTAAAACTCCCATAAATCCCATAAATTAGACCTGTGGTTTAAACTGTCTTAACAAGTGCCTTTAACATTAAAAATGTATTATTTGTAAAATTATAATGCAAGTGAAGAATGAAAATAGTTTTTAATTTAATTTATGAAGAAAACTATATTATATATTAAAATTACAATTGAGGTGGTCTCAGAAAAAGTATAATGAGTTGCGGTAGAAACAGAGTCATTATTACTCATGAATAGCCCTCCTTTATGCAAAGGAGGTTTTGAATTGAAGGATGAACAAAATACTTGGCTAGTTGAAGCAACATTCGAATTGCCAACCAGAAACATAAATGCATTTTCTTTTATATTATCGTCTTGCAGTATTGATTTTGCATTAAACATTATTACTTATACAAATAAACTTTTAACTGACAAACAAATTTACGGTTTTCTAACTTTTGTCACAATGGTGCCAAAAATAATATAATTTTTCAATCTCCTGATATTAAATTAAGTAATAATTTTGTTTAGTTTTTGAGATAATTAAACAGAATGAATTTAATCAAAACTCATATAAAATTATTAGATAATTTAAATAATAATTATACATGTAATTACACAAAATGCTATATACAGTGTTTCACAAATATTTTTTTTATTTACTTTGTCTTAGCTCCCATAAACCCCATATATCATTAACTGGAAGTCTTTCTGTAATATGATATTAACAATTTTTTATGTATTAATTTTGTATTCAATGGTATTAGTACATTTTTATTACGTGCTATTACTTGTATGATAAAGTTTGGCAGAAATTTTATTTGTTTTTCATCTATCTAAAGTTTTATTAGGGTTATATAAAGAAGTTTTTAAAAATACAGAAAATGAAAATAAAGGACAAGCCATGCATCGAAACAATCTAGAATAAAACAATTGTTTGCAATTACCTCTAATTTATTTATAATAAATGAATTCATTTGGATTTGTTATTTTTCAATCTATACTTCCTAAGCTGGTTATTTTTCAATCTATACTTCCTAAGCTGCTTTTTTATGAAAAGTTGCAACTTTTTTTTCTGCTATTCTTCTCTAGTACAATGTTTGCTCATCAAAAATCTTTAAAGCGAGGCTTGTAAACATCTTGCACAATATTTCTAAATTTTTAGGAGTAGTCACATATTCTGAGGTGAATATAAAAGAAAAAATGTAACACATTTTAAGATTACAGTTGGATATTCCAAGATTAAAACTGAAATAAATTGTTTGGTCATACTGCATCCATTTTTGCTTTCTTAATCTCTACCAAAAATCGCAAAAATCCTAATGTTTAGACAAGTGTAACGCAAATAACTTCCAGGTTACATTAATGCAATTTAGAACATTTTTCTACCTGCAATCTAACAGGGGTCAAAAATGTGATCACAGGAAAACCATGGCAGTAAAAAGAAATAATCATAATGTAAAAAGTCTGCCACTTACTATTATATGGGGCTCACACAAATAATAATGAGGCTACAGCCTTGGGTTCCTTATGTAAAACAGACTGTATATAACATTACATAAATACTAAGTAGTTCTTATTTTGAATTCAGTTCAACAAACAAAAATTACCTTCTTTTTGTCTTATTATATACTTTGACTTACCATTCTATCACAATATCAAACAAAATACCTTATTTAAATTTAACAGCTTCAAACATTATTTATAGGAAAAATTCTCAAGTAGTCCTACTTTTTATGCTTGAAATAAAAATTACCCATTGAAGTCATACGGCCCAACTGGCAAAGGAACAATTTTATTTAAAGAGCGCATACGACCTGCAAAAAAGTTTGCAGGTGCTAGTTTGAGTTATAAAATTAGAGAATCTTGTGCAAATTCGTTGGTTTTTAACATCTCCAAAGTCAGTCTTTGATACTGATCAATTAATTCAGCATTTTCCTGTATTTCAAGGGATATATCTTGCATCATTTTTGCTGCCTCTCGAAAACTACTTTTTAATTTTCTATTTTGCAACTGATTATAATTCTGGGGAACTTTAATTCCATGTTCAAGTTTCTCCAAAACTGTTTTCATTTCATCGTGATACTGAACACTTTCTATGGACAAATTTTCACAAAACTTCTCTAATTTTTGTTCATAGGAAGAAACGTCTTTGTTTAAGATCATAGTTTGTAGATACACAGTTTGAGCAATTTTGTACCAATCTCCCAGGTTTTCCGCCAGTTGAGTGAACGCTGGAGTACACTCTAGCTCCAACAATTCTTTTATTCGGCGGCTTGTTTCTGCAATCTTAATTCTCTCCAATATGTGGAACTGTTCGTCGTTATAACTAAGAGACCTTGTAGCACGATCCCGCACTAGGTGCTGCCAGGAATCTCGAAGCCTCTCAATTAGAGTTCTAGCGCGAGCTGGAACACGGGTTTGTGATGGGCATTTGATAAGTCGACTAGAAGATTCCCATTCTAACCTAAGAATGTCTTCAACCACATTTTTCTGATGCAACTGTTGAACTTTTGGTTCTGTTTCAGAAATAAATATATCACTAATGGTGTTCAATTCTTCCGCGTAGTTTGTAACAGGAAACTTATTATTTGAGGTTGAATTTTGAAGTGTGTTGGTCATTGTTTGCGCGGTATAAATAGCTCGGGCGGTTTCTTTATTGCTGGAAGTAAGGTCAATGCGGTGTTGGCACTGCTGATGAAGGTTGCGTAACTCAGTTTTTACAAACTGAATGAAATATTCCACAGATTTATGGATCAAATAACTGGAGCAAGCTATCTTTTCCGTTCTGCGCTTGCACATGTGTCCGACGCTGCATGCTAATTTAGCCTGGGAAGCATCATTTTCAACTGAGACTAAAGTAGGGAACTCTGGAAATTTTGGGAGTTCTGACTCAGTTTTTAAAACAATGTTATTATTTTCTTTGCTGAACAAAATGAGTGGATCATCGTCTTTTGTAGATGGATACCCACCGGCTCGGGTGTTTTCACCCACAACATTAACAAACAACTCTTGTTTTAAGAGTAGAATTTGGTTATCGGAAGTGATATCGGTTTGTTCCATTATGTAACTCTGTAGTTGCTCATATACTTCATCTGGATGTATGAACACCTTAATACTAGTAGCGCAATTAACATGAAACACGTTTATCACTTTTCTCATTAGCAGGTTAGTAACCTCATTGAAAAATTTATCAAAACTCCATATTCGTTGTGGATCGGCTTCTAACAAACCAGCTAGCAACGGTGTGACTATTTTCTTCAAACCAGCAGTTAACTGGCAGTTTCCTGGTAGTTCTCGGCCCCAATCAATTGCCCCACCTTCTTTTGTTTGTATCCCAGATATAACCCCACTTGCCTTCTTAGTAGTTATATGAAACATAGTTTCTTTATTTCGCCTTCCACCATAGGGCCGGAATGGCAAATTTCCTGTAGCCACATGATATAGTGTTACCCCTATAGACCATAAATCCACTGTTGCCCCAAACGTTTTCCCCACAGGCTTACGCAAAACAGCACGTTCATACATATCTGGATGCAAATACTCCTCTGTGCCATAAAGCGAGACAAACTGCTGACCTTCTTGCAGTTCCCTTGCAGCACCAAAATCCGTGAGCTTATACACTGTTGTGCCATCATCGTTGATAAACTTCATAATATTGCCTGGCTTTAAATCTCGATGGACCAAGTGGTTATCGCGTAAATGCTTCATACCTGCCGTTAGATGCTCCAACACCAAAAAAAATTCTTTTTCTTCAAGACCGTACGTATTTTCTGGGTCATCCAGAATGTTAAAGAGGCTTCCGCCTGTACACAACTCCATAACAATGACTTTGCCCCTTCCTTCTTGCTCCTCTTCAATAGCTAGAAGTTTAACAATATTTTCATGTTTAACTTTTTTAAGTACCTCAAACTCTCTCATCTGAACATCTTGTGGGCGCATATGACTCAGTTGATTAAATGTTTTTACAGCAACTGGTTCTCCGTTGGTTTTATTTACTCCTTGGTATACTGCTCCAGTTGCTCCCTTGCCAAGAACACTCGTCGTGCACCATACGTAATTAGCCGACCCCCTTAAAAACGACATGATTGGTTAAGGGGTGCCTAACAATAAACTACACAAAAACAGTTTTTTGCGTAAGATTTCCAAATATCATTTGTAAACTGAGGACCTGACCATGAAAAACAGCGATAAACAGTTAATACAAGATACAGACCGCCAACACCAACAATACGCACAGAACTATAAAAACACCTGATCGAGACATAGTTGCCAAATCTCACAAAACATAACTACACGTATCGACAGCGAACATACTGCATGAACAATTTAACAACAGACACAATGTCGAAAACATCTAAAACCGAACTAATAATGTCGAATGCAAAAACGGTCGATATAAATAATACCGAACGTAATAATATGGAATGAAAATTACGTGGACTGGAAAAAATATCGAAAGGAATAACGTCAAAATAAAAATTTCACTTAAACCAGAAATTAATTAAAACCAACTAGTAATAAATTTAAAAAAAGGGATTATTTGAAACATAACAACAGGAAATTACTGCATTTCTTATTATCATGCAAATTGGTGTAAAATACTAAAACACTAAGCCTAATCCAAAGTGGTTGAAGACTTTTTAGCTTCATTTTGCACCAAGATTCACCTCTTGGAAGTAAGTGGTCGACCCCTGACCCCCTGCATTCATAACAAATACTTTATTATAAAAATTTGACTATTATTATAAGAATATATTATAGGAGGGGAGTTTTTTCTGTTAACTACCTAAGTATGAAGGAAACAAGTTAGAGAACAAACCAAATTTTATTTTTAATCATAAAAACCATTAACGCTTACACACTTATTCCAACGTTTTTCCAATAACACTATGCCTTCGAAAAAAAAAATTCTTTTGATAACTCTGCAAAATACAACTCCACAGAGCTTTTCAAGTCCTTATTCGAGAAAAAGCTGCATTCATCAATTGCTTCTTTAACGATTCGTGCTTTATGAACCCTGCAGTTGTGCAGAAGCACAGTTTTCTGGGCAAAATTGTGAGATCTTTTTTCGCGTATAGCTGCTTTCAAATTGATTATTGTTTCTTTGTAGACATTCCGTGTTATTGTAGACCCTTTTGGTATATACTCCACCCATAAAATCCCTTCAGCATCGCAGAAAACTGTGGCCATTGCGTCTTCGCCTTCTTGTGGTGGAGAGCCCTTATGAAGCCATTGTAAGGACTCTTGTTTCGTCGGTAGATCCCAGCGGTGTACCCAGATCTCATCCCCAGTTACAATTTTAAAGAAAAAGTCCTCATCTTGAGATAAAATTATCCTCGCAAATTTGTCGCCTACACAATTTTTATTCAAGACTGAGCAGCCTGGCAATCCACCGTGCTGACAACTTGCTCATTCCCAAATCTTCATCAAGGATTTTAAAAATGGATGTTTCTGATATACCTATCTGCTTCTTTTGCAATAACTGAAACTGTCACTCGGCAATCAGTCGACACCGAATCTTCAACTTTTTTTAAGTCTCCCGTGTTCGTGCTTCATGTGGTCTACCTATCACTTTGGGTCATCCTGAATGGACTCCCTGCCATATTTGAGTTGCTTACACCAAAATTTAACTTGAAATTAGGACGGGCTATTTTCCCCATACACAGCCACCATTGTCTCATGGATTTTCTTCGGAATATTGCCTTCTTTCGATAGAAATTTTATTACGCTTCTGTGTTCAAGTTTTAATTCATTCATTTTTGCACCTCTAAGGGCTAGCGCGCACGGGTGACTATTGTCACCGTGACAATTTCGTCACTCTCAACAAGTCTATGGTGTAGTATGAATGTGCGCGCATGTTTCGACGTGACAACTGAATGACTTTTTTGTCCGCGGACCCGCGAACATGCCCGTGACAAAACTGTCACCGGGTCGCTAGATTTCAATGGCCGTGCGTGCAACGATGACAAAAATGTCACCCCCCTATACGCTCCCCGTCAGTTGCGCTTTAACAATCAAGGCGACAACGTCTGCGTGATGAAGTCGGTGGCGTTTACATCTCAGCAAAACGTGTCTGTACATGAAGACGACATAGATAACGATTTACTTATTGAAGAAGTTGAAAAAAGACCAGCACTCTACGATATGAATTTAAAAGAGTATTCTGATATCAAAAGTAAAGGATGTACAATAGTTCATCAAAACTTTTAACACTCATTCGAAAATATCCAAAAAATTTCCTTGGATATGCTCGCAGTTTTTCAAACATAGTGTAAAATTTGCCACTTATCAACCTGTCACTCCAAAGGGAATGAACCCAGTGTTCTTTTTCCTGATAATTTCTTTTGTGCCTAACGACCAGTTCGCAGACCACAACCGTCTCTTCGAAATCCATGTTGATGAATGACGCTAATTTTCATTAAAAATGAAATGACCGTCACTCTTCGTGAGCGCACTCATCTTTGGTGACGTGACTCAACGGTGACAGAAACTTTATTGTCACGGTGACAAAAGTCACCCGTGCGCGCTAGCTCTAACTCTATACAGAAATGACAAATCTTAAGCGAGTTGTATCAAACTTAGAGGATACACTCTAAAATGTCTGAAAGACTTGACATACTAATAAAATTATCACGATAGCATTTTGTTTCCATAGCTAGTGACAAAAAAAAACTCCCATCGTATGTCATAAACGAAGGCCCAATAAAACAGATGCTTTTGTAGATTTTCCATAAATTGGTAGTTGTTTCAAATTTCTCTTACGAATATTGTAAAATCATTTTTCTGAGAAGTTACGGCAACGTTGTACACTAGACTGTCTAGTACCAATCAGTACCAATCTTCCCAAAACTAATTATCACCAATCAAAAGGCGGGCTTATTTGAAAATGTATTAGATTTTTTCGTTATTCATGATGACTAAAAAATATTTTTGATTTCGAAAAAATTCCATATACCTTCGATGTTGAATATGAATAAAGTCAAATTGCAAGATTTATCTTTGGTACTGCTTATGTAGTGTCGGAATAGTGCTATTTATAAATTTTAAGCAATCTGGGAAACCGATTAAAAATATACAAATAATTACTATACACAGCAGTTGTAGTGTACATGTAAGAGATAGTAATCATTTTTAAAACCATAAATGCAGACAGTATTTTTGTTACATGCTTCAGTTTTCTTATTTTAGACGGGTCCGCTCAAATCTGGATCATGGATACATGTTCTAAAAAATATATATTGTAGTAATTTAGATCTGCACTGAAACTACTGTTTTTCTTATTTATGTAAGTATGAATTTGCTAAATTTTCAAATGTGAAATTTGCACAGAACTTACACAATTGTTACAGCTGCCTTATTTTTGTATTAATTGTGCCACTCTTTTGGGTAAACCAAATAAAATATGTTATTTTAATACAGGGTCGGTTGTCAACCATTACCGAGATGTAGGTACATTACCAGTACTATGCTGATCTTCGATTGTGTTTAATTTTGATGTGTTGTGTTGGTCATTTTTTTTTAAATGTTATATACAATAATCACCTACTATAATACACTTGGTTTACATTTTACGTACACAACATAACAGTGAATATATGTATGATCAAATGACAACATGTTCCGAACTGCACTATATTGTATATGAACATGTAAGTCTTGATGATGGTTAATTAGATCCATACTGATATAACATTATAATTTATAATATTTTTTATTTACAATAACCCCGTGTCAAATGATATAATTTTGACATTTTATCCTATGATACTCTGTATATTGCGGGCTCTTTTTCTAGAAAAAAGAGGTGGGTATATACGGTGGTTTTTTTAATTTCGAAACTATAAAACCTCTTATTTGTAAAGGGGAATCCCCCAATCATTTGTCTCTTGTTAAAATATAAATGAGTTTGTTTACTTTTCAATTACACTAAAAAATCTATCATATTTTGTTTTCTATTTCAATGAGATACTTAGTATAAAAATATTTGAAAAATATTTAAAATGAACTCCAAATCTCGGTCATGTATTTAGAAACTTCCCGATTTCATTCTTTGCTTTTTGCGTCGATTGCTGAGTGATGCTCCAAAAGCAACTAAGAATCATCATATTTTATTGAATCGAACTGACACAGTAGGGGTCCAACTATTTTGATGAACAGCAGCTGATATTATCTTGTCAACAATGAAGACCTTAAAGGGGTTTATTGTTTTATTGAACGACGCGGTTTTCCAAGCATCTCTATGCACTAATGCTCTTAGCTTATTGTACCCCAAACTATGACTTTTGCCTATCTAGAGTAGTTACAACTCCAGTAATGATTTTTAATGTGTCACACTAGGCGCGGTTCCTGTGGCTTTAATTCTTATCCGACAGAAGGCGCATTTTCAGAAGTTTCCCCGCCAGAATAATCTCACTGACCTCTGCTAAATTCTAACCCGCACCTTTTGGATCTATAGGCAAGTGCGCTAATCATTAGACCATTAGCTTTACAGTCCCTAAACATAGCACGTTGTAATTGGAGGTTATAACTTTATTACAATTTACATTGTCAACTTTTTTAACATCTGAATAATTCTACATGCTATTGGAAAAGCTTTACTAATTTTTTTTTTTCAAATAATTTGGTGCATAAAATTATCTTTGTTAAATCACATTTTTTATACTATCATACTTTTATACAGGATGGTTGTATTTTCATTAGCCAGCTTATTTCTTCGGTAATATTAGAGATACAAGAAAAAGTCAAGGAACAAGTTTCTTAGTTCCACTTTATCTACAATATAGCTACAATAATAATTTTTCATGGCTCACTAGTTTTTGGGAAAATGTCCTACTTTAGTTTTTCAAATAGAACACCCTATACATAGAAAGTGATTTTTTTAAAAAGTCAATTGCAGTAGCCTATGGATTGTCCCGTCTATATTAAGCTTTAGAATCTGACAATATGAAAATTGTAACAGAAAGAAAGAAATCTTGACGAAAAACCTGTAATTTACTTACCTTAATAAATTACAAATCAGTTGCACCTAAATACTTGTTCATTTTCACATTTTGTTGGGCCAAAATTTTTAACTACCTGAACTGTTTGACATACAGGTAAATGTCATTCAAAGCTCATTACAGCTGACTGCAGACGGAATAGCTTTTTTTCTACGCTTGCTGCAATTGACTTTTTAAAAAATCACTTTGTATTATATGATACAGAGGGCAATCGAAGAAGAGAAGTTAAAACAGGCCGTGCATTTAAAAACATATATCGTAACTCCATGGTTACGTATTGACGTGGCTAACTTCATCCTACTGCCAGCTCTAGGCTTGCTGCAATTGACTTTTTAAAAAATCACTTTGTACCTATATTTTATCAGGCGACTCTACCTTAAATTATCTTTTCAAGTCAGGATTCGCATACCAATAATACTAGAAAAATCAAATAATAAAATCGTAAGAGTTGGCAATGATCGTCTTTTATTTCAGAGTTAAACAATTGCCACACTACATTGTTTAATGCAGTTTTTGACAATTTACGAATAATAAGTTGTTTATTGTCATTGTTCTTATGTTTTAAAGTATATTTGAGTTGATTTAAAGTTTTTTGTGTTCGTTTTCATACTATTTTTGTATTTGTATTTGTCATTTTTGGAGTTGCTAAAATGGAAATTTATATGAACTGTGAAAAAGTGGATAAACTGTGCTGTTTTCTCAGGTCACATAATAACAAACGTGAAGCTGTGGCTTTGTATCAAAATTTATATGCGCACAGAAGACAACCTAACGTGATAACATTTAAAAATTTAGAATCTTTATTGAGGTTAACAGGGAGCTTTTCTAAGGGCAGGAGAAATGTTCAAAATCAAATAGAAAGCGATGATAATAATGATGACTACGTTATTTTAGCCTATCTCAGAGCTTATCCTAATGTTTCCACAAGACAAGCTGCATCGAAATAAAATATTAAAAGGTATCAAATCGTAAAAGTATTAAAACGTTACAAACTGAGACCTTTTAAGATACATTTAGAACAGAATTTACATGTCAATGATTCTAAAAACCATCGAACTTTTTGTAATTGGCTTTTAAATGTGGGAATCGGATTTCAAGATTGCATAATTTGAGCCCATACAATTTTCAAGCAACATTAACTCAGGATAGATATTTTATGTTTTTACAAAACGAATTTCAAGATTATTTAGAGAACCTTCCATTAGCTGTCGGCAGAAAACACTTATGGTTCCAACACGATGGTACCCCATCCCACGGTGCAATTGACGTAACCAATTTTTTAAATCCAAATTTTTAATAAAAATTGGTATTCTTTCGTTGTACATAAACCAAGTAGAAGACGATCGTGGCCAACTACTTTGATTTTATTATTCGACTTTTCTAGTTTAGTGACATGCAAATCCTAACTTGTTATACATTAATGAAAAGAGAATTTAAGATAGAGTCGTTTGATAAAAAAATATACAGGGTGTTCTATTTGAAAATCAAAGTTGGACATTTTCCCAAAAACTAGTAGGCCATGAACAATTATTATTGTCGCTATATTGTAGATAAAGTAGAATTAAGACAGTTGTTCCTCTGACTTTTTCTTGTATCTCTAATATTACCGAAGATATAAGCTGGCTAATGAAAATCCAACCACCCCATATAAAGCTAGTATGACACGACACAGAATTTTGTACAAAGTATTTTTTACAAAATTCTGGGTTCTATCGTATGGTATTCTGTGTGCCAAATTTTGTTAAACATGTACAAAGTGATTCAATTGCAGCAAGCCTAGAAAAAAAGCTATTCCGTCTGCAGTCAGCTGTAATGAGCTTTGGATGACATTTACCTGTATGTCAAACTGTGTGACAGTTCAGATAGTTAAAAATTTTGGCCCAACAAAATGTGAAAATGAACAAGTATTTAGTTGCAACTGATTTGTAATTTATTAAGGTAAGTAAATTACAGGTTTTTCGTCAAGATTTCTTTCTGTCTGTTACAATTTTCATATTGTCAGATTCTAAAGCTTAATATAGACGGGACAATCCCTAGGCTACTGCAATTGACTTTTTTAAAAATCACTTTGTATGACATGAACCAGAATTTTGTGAGTTGTCTGTTAGCATTAGGGTGGAGCGAAGAATGCCGAACATTTTTTTTTTATTTTGTAGTTGGCAGTGGGTGGAAAAGTTGCCTTATCATGACAGAAACTAACTACAAATATTTCAAATTTGTATCTAAATTTTTGTTCTGCCCCAGTAAACTTAATATCAGTACATAATACTCTCTTTATGTAATACCAATAAACATTTAGAAGATTTCAGAAGACATTTTTATTTTTAATATTACACTCGAAACTAACATATTTTAGCAGTATGAAGAAAGCAGTATACAGGCAAAGTGAAGAAATACATAAACGGCACCTAATATAAATTTTAAATTACTACTGTACTCTTAAAATTCAGCGCGAACAGCAGAATAATTATGGTCTGAATTCTGACTTTGTATTAATAGTCTTCATACGCGATCTTGATTCCAGTTTAGCTCTATTAAATCCATCTCTCCGATCTTCACCGCGAACAGGTGATGATGCTTCAGTTACAAGCTTAATGCACCTTTCTATGACTTGTGTGTGACAGGGGAATTTTGACATCATAGCAAGAAGAATATTCTCTGAATGTCCAAAGTATCCATTTCTTTGGATAACGGAATCCACTATAGTTTTCAACTCAGATGGAAGATATCTAGAATATGAAATAATTTTCCACAGATGACGAGATCCTTCTGCACAAGACGGTTTGGTTTTATTATGGAACCATACTGGCGCATATGCCTTCATTACAAATGTTAGAATAACAAGATTTATTGACGATTGCAAGGTTGCAATATAGAGGCGCATAATTTGGTTTGCTGTTGTCAGCCATCGTGAGTGCGCAGTAGGTCCAGGTTTTACAAGTACTAAATCATCAGGGCAGTTCCCATTTGATATACATACCTAGATTGGGATATTTTGTACAAATATTTTTGATCTCTGCTAAGATCTTCAAAGTCAACGTCAGGAAAGCTTTCAGCTTCAGTAGGAGCAAACTGAACCACAACTAAATTTTCACATGTCTGTATGCTTTTACCAATACGTCCAGAGAAGGCTTTAGGGCTGTTTGTGATACCATCTAGTTTATGTAAAAGTTGTCTCAGAGAAAGTTCATTTATATACAACAGACAAACGAACTACTACCTTACCTAACTCCACTTCCAGTAAACGGATGATACCTCCAACAGAACCAGTATTTACATTAGTTTTATTGCATCCAATTGCAGTCAAACTATCGAGTTTGATATGGCTCATCCTACAAAATTATACACACTACAAAGTCTTAAAAGTGTATATGATAAATTGAACCAAAGCAAAGTACTGGTACCGTTTTTTATAAACTTCAGGTGGCTTGGGGCAGAACTAAATACCAAAATTAAACCAAATTTAATATAATTTTACATGGGAACTTACTAAATGTAGCGGCAACTTTTGCGGCCACAGCCGAAAAAAATTCAAAAAACAATTTTTTCACTAGTGAGCATGCGCAAATATGTTAAAATTACGTTGACATCTATAAGAAAACTGCCAAAAAATAATCATCTAACTGTGGATAATGAAGAAGCCTATCAATGTTTCATAATTTTTACTGTTGTTTACACAACCACGAATCTTTTTAATTTGTTGGCGTCTTGTATGGTATTATTTTTCTGTTTTTTCAGTGCGTTTTTTTGTGTTTTGTTTGTTTTTATTTAACGTCGGCCTATTTTTACTACTATGACTAACCACCGACGCCAGGGAGCGATCCTACTACACCTGGAAATTTAGCCTGTTTGAGGGTTCTTTTGATGTGCCTAATAACACTTGGACACGGGGCCTACGATTTTACTTCCTATCCGAGAAGAAGGGCCGTTTTAGCGTTTTTTATCGCTCAGAAAAAAACCACCGACCTCAGCGTCCGGATTCGAACACAGGACAGCTGCGTGAAAGGCATACAGCCAACCTATCCGAGCTACTGGCGCCGGTTTTTTTGTATTTTAAGTTATACTAAGTGTGGGAGGCGGCGTACAGTAAAAAATTTACCTCTCTGCCATCTGTGATCATTAATGAACACTTAAAATTGTCCGTTTGCACATCGATACGATTGCAGATTTTAGAGCTTGAATATGCAGAATTTTGTACATAGAATTCTATGTATAATACACAATACAAAATTTTGTAAAAGCATTTCATTCAGATTTTTGTACAAAATTCTACATTGTGTCATACCAGCTTAAAAGATACTGTAATTTGAAAACAGTATGAATTTGAAATCTGTTTATATAGATACACTTATTCAGTGTTGGTCTATTTGTTTTGTAAGACTAACCAGCTAGAAGGTCGTCTGCCAATATGATGTGTGGCAAGTTAACAATACATACGAGAGTTGAAACTACTCCAGATATGCAAAATTCATGGCGAGTGCAAACATATACGTGGCAAACCACATCCTAGATCTCACCCAATCAAAATCAACCAACTAATCAGCTGGAAAGTAAATCTTTAAAATTGAGTTTTCTGATTTTATACACCGCAAGCAATTCTAATGTGCAGATGTCTATTAAGTGTAATTCACTTCCACAATTTCAAACAATTTGCACATTTCAGACTCCAACAACAGCAATTTCATTTTATTTGGTATTGGATCTGTTTATATAAAAATTTAAAGCTATAGAGCGTTTCAGAAAAGATACAAATACAGGGTTGTCAAACTTATTTGTGAGGCACCTTTAAGACATAAAATTTAATCCCTTTCACACAAAGGTTTGAATTATGGTAATGCTATTGTAACCCCTAAAAGACGCGTATTGTTAAATGCCAGGTTCAGTGGTTCTAAAACATTTATATTTTATTAAACCTGAGAGTACAATTTTTGCTAAGTGCAATTAATTGTTTATTATTTAC
>JABXWE010012711.1:0-26076 GCA_014611495.1 Limonius californicus
AGAAGAAAAAGAAGAAGAAAGACGAAAAGATGTATGCAATAAAAACTAGCCAGTTTTGTGCTTTTCTCTATTTTCTTTTGTGGTCCTTAGTAGGTTAGGTACCCGTTAAAAATGTATACAACCTATAAAGACATTATAATTTGAATATTATTACAATTCCAAAAATGTTTGCTATTGAAAAAAGAATGTAACAATAATTTATCTATTTTAGTGTAAAGTCACAAGTATTAGAAAATAGTTAAATTATTAATAATTAACTATTTCGCTGTACTTGTGTACTTTCAAATGATGCAGAAGTTCTAATATGTGTAAATTTCCAAACGTTTGTAAAAATATACAGAGCATTCGGATACAAATAAACTATTATTTGTGCCTTAGACCGAAAACAAGCAAAGCTGTTTAATTTTTTTACACTTTATCATTCGTCCACACCACAAAAGCCTCTTTTTCGTTTTTTCGGAAAGCTGTTTTGCAAGTGGATCTGAACGCTTTACGAAGTTGATCTGAGTTCCGCATAAGGATTATAGCGGAAACACCGCAAACCGTTAACTCTTCTTGTAAGGCCAAATTTTCTTCTGAAGCCGTCATAAACAACTTGTAAAACTTCGCATTTTTTCGAAAATATGTCGTACTATGTCGGTTTTTAAAAAGAAAAAGGGCCCTGTTTTCTCCGTTTCGCAGCTGCGGTTAATAACATTTAAATTTGATGTTTTTTTAGTTCAGTTAAGGTTCTCAAAAGTAAGCAGTTTTGCCTATGAATCTCTCTGTAAATATCCATTATTGTTGCTTATTTCTACTATTGTGGCCGCAAATTGAGTACATCAAGTTGGAGCAAAACATCTCAAGCAAGCCCTTGCTGCCTTGCCAAGTAAATCAAAAGCTTTCCAATTTCCATATCCGGTTGTTCACGGTCCTGCTCACGTTTCCCCTTTAAAATGTAAATGCGTAGTAGTTAACACCAGTAGCATTACTACCAAACTAAAGCTTTTGGTTTTTCTTTACTACACCTATTATTAATTTGAGAATTCTTTCTTAGGTCTAGCTATTATTGATGCTGCGGCTACTCACTAACGCTAGATAATGAATTGATGTTATGGTATCTCCCTTCCTGATTATAAGATTAAAACATTATGAAAATATGTATTATGTATTGAAATTTCTATGATAAATGTAAATAGATAAAGTCCTTTTGACGAATCAGGTGACCGACGTCATCGATCACATGATCAATTATGGCTGTTACCAATAGTTCATGATAAAAAATAGATGTAATTATTGAATACTGCAGTGATTATTTTACTTTTATAAAATTACACAACCAAATATGATCAGAATGTCTACAGATTTTACTAAATATATATACTTTGTGACGCCAAACCGCAATGTAATTGGTGTCTCACGTCACCAATAGAGTTTCTAAATACTTTTGCCCTTATTAAGTTTAAATTTACAATTTGTGGTAAAACGTTGTGTCATTAAAATCGTGCATTGTATGTTAAATAGATGCTACAATTCTTTAAAAATAAATCGATAATGTGCACTATATTCGGTCTAGTTGGTGTCCCTATGTAGCTTCAAAACATCGTGCGAATGCCGCATCCATTCTCTATAACATCCTTTTATGACATGTATTACCTGATTGGTTATAAGGACTATATACAGGGAATTTTTCTTTTTAGTATACATTGCCTATGTATACTTTTAAAAAGAACGCATCAATTACGCCTATTATGTAGGCAACCAACTATACAGACAACTAAAGCATGCTGTGGCCAAAACAATCAAATTAATTGAAGGTTAAAAAATAAAAGTTGTCTTTATTTAGTATCTTTTTGATATTTTTATACAACCATGTACAGTAAAGACGAAAAAGTGGAAATTCTAATGTGGTATCAGAATGGTAACAGCTTAAGAACTGCGAGAGACTTATTTTCACTAAAATATCCAGAAAGACCTATTCCTTGTATTCGTACCATACAAACAATTGTTATTATAAAATTTAAATCAGAGGGATGCGTAATAAATTCCCATAAAATAAGAACTAAAAGTAATCACGTTTTAACCGAAGAAATTTTTTTAATATCTTTACTTTATTAGCAATCAGAATTACATTGTATTCTATAGGCTAATGTGATGTCTTAAGAGCTAAAATACTCTATAAAATGACATTACCAGACCCCGCTCCAACGAGGGGATCTTCAGTCTCCTAGGAGGTCTGCTGGCCAATGTTTCTTTAATCTTCTTCCCATAGGTGCTTCGAGTAGAGGTTGAAGTAGAGGATTCATATGGTTTGTGATTCTATCGTGAGGTTTTATACTGCTAGCTAGGATAACTTCCTTAACGTATGGTGCATGTAGATCTTCATGCAGCGCGTGATTGGTTACATACCAGGGTGCACCAGTCAGCATTCTAAGTATTTTCGATTGACATCGTTGTATTATCTCTACGTTGGATTTGCTAGCACAACCCCACAATTCTATGCCATACCTCCAAATCGGTGCGATGATTGTCCTGTACACTAGGAGTTTATTTTCCAATGACAATTTGGAGTGTTTGCCCAACAGCCAGTATAGTTCCTTGGTTTTGAGATCTATTTGCTTCTTCTTCTTAATTATATGGTTTCGCCAAGTAAGTCTAGAGTCCAGATGGAATCGTAGATATTTCGCACATGAAGCTCTTGGTATTTCCGTGTTGTTTATATAAATCGGTGGGCATTGCTCATGTCTCAATGTAAAGTTGACTTGCTGGGATTTATTTTCGTTGATTTTGATCTTCCATTTGTGGAGCCAGTTTTGCAACTGATCAAGATGATTTTGTAATATTTGGGAAGCTCTAATAGGATCTTTGTGAGTGGCGAGAAGAACTGTATCGTCCGCAAAAGTTCCAGTGACGATTTCTCTGCTAGTGGGGATGTCGGCAGTATAAAGTATGTACAGGACCGGGCCTAATACGCTCCCTTGTAGAACCCCTGATTTTATTGTGTAAATTTGGGACACCTCACCATTTACTTTAGTTCTAAATTCTCTATCACTGATGTAAGATTTTATCAGGCTGTAGTACTTGAGTGGGAGGGTTTCTTTGATTTTATAGAGCAACCCAGCATGCCAGACCTTGTCAAAGGCCTGGCTAATATCTAGGAAGGCTGAAGTGCAATATTCTTTTTGTTCATATACTTGGTTTATTACTTGGGTTATGCGATGGGTTTGTTGCGTTGTTGAGTGGAATGGTCTAAATCCAAATTGATGGTGAGGAACCCAATCTTCAGAATTTGGGTCGCAGTTAATTCGCAAAAGTAGAAGTCTTTCGAGTACCTTTGACATGATGGGCAATAAACTGATAGGGCGATATGACGAGACTACTGTCGGATCTTTTCCTGGTTTGGGAATCATTATGATTTCAGCAGTTTTCATCTGTTTGGGCCAGTAACTAAGTCGTAGGATTGCGTTGTAAATATACATGAGTGCCAATATCCCTTTTCTAGGTAGTTCACATAACATTTTTGCTGTAACCCCATCTATACCAGAAGCTTTCTTGGTGTTTAGTCGGCTAATTTCTTTGTGCACTTCTTTTGGTGTAAAATATTTGATTGGTGGTACGTTATGAGGAATGTTGGAGATTTGCATGTTTACTTCTTCATTCTCTTCTTGGTCATTGGGAGTGAAGACCTCAGCGAGATACTCAGCAAATAGACTCGCTTTATTTTTATCACTTTTAGCCCATTCTGCGTCAAGGAGAGCGGGGTTACGTATTGGAGGAATCCGGGATTTCGGTTTGGTTCTGGATTTGATTGGTTTCCAAATGGAGTTATCAAACCTGTTCAAACTCGCAACATAGTCATTAAAGGAACTCTCTCGGAGATTTCTAATTTTGGTTTTTAGGTGGTTACTTATACGATTCAATTTCGTTTTATCTAAGGGAGATTGAGTATGATGCCAGCGTGCTCGAGCCCGTCTTTTTGCCGCCATGAGTTTTTTAATTTCTATAGGTACCTTGTTGTATTCTTTTTGAGCTTTAAGTTGGGGTGTGGTTTGGTGAGCTGCCTGCTTGAGTATATCGATTAACCTTACTAATGCTTCATCTACTTCTCCGGGGGTTTTGAGCGGAATATTTAAAATAACCTTTTCTTCCACTTTTTTTCGATATTCTTCCCAATTGCTATACTTGTTGTGTATTCTAACCGAAGAAATGAAATTAAATATATTATGCCACGTTGAAGAAAACCCCATAGTACCAGTATGAGAAATAGGTTCACATTTTAATGTTTCTAAAACCTCGGTATTTTTAACACTAATAAAAAAGAATTTAAATATAAATCGTAGAAATTTTCAAATCACCAACAACTATTCGATGAAGACAAAGAAAAAAGAACAATCTTTTGTGAAACATTCTTTAATTTTCTGAATGAACATGAACACATTTTAAATAAGATAGTTTCTAGTGATGAAGCAACTTTCACAATAAATGAAGATGTCAATTCACAAAATTTTCGGTACCTATATATGTATTATAATTCCTCATCTATCCACTATCCAATATACTGATAAACTTATTTCTTAGATATTGGTCCTGTACTGACTGCCATATACAAAACTTAACTCACAGTCAATACACTGGGAAAGTTAATGTATGGCTAGGAATAGTAAATAAGCTTATCGGTCCATATTTTATTGATGGTAATCTCAATACAGCCAAATTTTTAGAGCTATTAAGGAACGACATCATTCCGGCAATAGATAACTTAAACATCGATGACCCGTGGTTTCAGATGGATGGAGCCCCTCCGCATTCCACGAATGCTATAAGAAACTTTCTAAACGACAGGTTTCCAGTATGTTGGTTAGGAAGATTCGGTCCTATACCGTGGCCCCCGCGTTCTGCAGATTTGTCGCCCAATGACTTCTTTGCTTGAGGATATCTGAATACAAAAATTTATACAAATATTCCAATACAAAGTATTGATGAATTAAAAGATCGCATACGTACCGAATGCAATAAATTGAATCCCGACTTTCTTGCGAATGCTGTGCGTGCTTTTCAACACCGTTTAGGTTATTGATTAGAAGTAGAAGGTGGCTATTTCGAATACTTGTTGTAACTGTTGTTTTTATTTTCATTTCCGTTTTCTGTTATTGATATTTAATATTTTACAATAATAATCGTCGTTGCTGTTCAATTCATTTTAACCTTCATAATCAAATAATTTACAACTACAGTGACGTTTGCTTCTGTTTTTTAGTTGTGGGTATAGTTGCTTGCCTACACAATAGGCGCAATTGACGCGTTCTTTTTAAAAGTATACATGTACAATGTATACTAAAAAGAAAAATCCCTGTTTAGAGTTCAGCAACAATTTGTTTGTTATTCTTTTGTTAATCAGCCAATACAGTGCCTTAAGAAAAGCTAACGTAATACTTTTTAAAAAACAAAATCTAGAAATAAATACAAAGAATATTTAAGTTAAACAACCAATTTACAAACATGTAAGAGATACTATTACAATTAAGAGATTCCGTATTAATATTTTCATATATTGAAGACATTGACAATTATTTTAAATTTAAATTACAATTTATAAAAAATATAAGCCTGTTGCTTATTCTTCCTATTTAAAAAACGTGCCTTTTCTAGTAAGCTAAGTATTTTAACTTTATATAGTTTTAGCAACTACCCTATCGTCGTGTTTTAGTAGATTTATCCTTGCAGATGAAGGTTACCACGTTTGTTCTGTTGGTATGTGACTTTATTTATGATCACAACATAACCTATAATTATCTCAAACTATCAAAGGGTATTGCGTACATTTTCTGAGAGTGTGTTTCCTATTATTATAGGAGTTAACGCCAATTTTATTATATTTATAAAACAGGTACTTGCAAGGGGAACGGCATGAGGTTTTTAAAAGTTGTAATCTCATATACCTAATTGTAAGTACTGAGGGGCGTAGGCCACTTATTAATAGTACCCAGAAGCTAAGCCTCAATAATTCAAATAATTAGGTCTTAGGATATTGACATTGAAAAGACAGTCGTAAATTTATCTTTTAGGATGTACCAACATACACAATAGAAATTGAACATGTTTGTTATCTCTTCTAGTTTAAATACAGAAGTCTCTGTATATTATTAGTAAAAATAATATAATAATTATTATTATATTTAATTACCAATCGGATCACTGCGGACGCCGTTCAAAAGGTATTCGTAGTACAGCAGTGCGCTGATCAGTAGTCGGATGGGTAGGCCAATATACTGGCATATGTAACAGGTCGTGCCTCGGAGGGCACCTAAAGCCGTCGGTCCCGGTTGTAATACCAACATCTTTGACAATCGTAACTTCTCTTCCCTGTTCGACGGGTTAACTTCCTGTCCGGCATATGTTCAAAGAGGGCTCACAGAGCTTACTCCATTGTAGGTAATTAACAGGCCATATCCAGACGAAGAAGAAAAACATATTTACTTATTAACTCGAATATTGTTTTCGTATTATACTGTAGGCGCTCCGATGTCCCTAAGTAGGGTATGTGATAATATTTTTCAGGGCCACTGCTTTTTTTTCAACTCTTACTGTTTTTTATATTATAACACAAACTCAGATTTTCAGTAAATTTGTGAAAACGTTAATAATATGTTGCATTCTCCTTATTATAAAGACATAAAAATATTTGGCACCGGGAAAAAACATTTTCGTCAGAAAGGCAATTATTTATTTTATTTCATATTTTAATTGGCAGTATTACATTGTAATTAATTAATGAGAGATTTTATTTATTTGGTAAACTAAATCATTAACAACATAAACAATTAAATTATAAATTTAAATAATTTATTTACAATTTGCAGTATTTTATATTCAAGGCCGAAGTAGCTGTACTTAGGTAAATACTAAAAAAAAAACATTATAATTTGAATAAAATTATAGATTTATATAATGCCATTTTCAAAGTTAAGTTATTCCAGGTTATGTAAAAGTTAGGTTAAATTAAAATAAAATTAGGATTTTTTGAAAGAGTTAGGTTAGTTAGATATGAAAAAATAAATATACATTGTTTTTTAAGATTTTTATTATGGTTATCTTATTAGTTTCACATTCTAAAACTATTATTCTTCTAACTTTTATTTTGATATGTCAACTTATTTTCTAACAGAAGTACTTTAGATATAAACATTTTAGAAATAGTTTAATTGTTATTTTATCGCCGCAGAATTTTAAAATAGTGTTCGAACTGTGTTGATAGCTGAAAGTGGAAATATTTATAATTAGCCCTATCTATCTTATAGTAGAAGTATCAAAATGCTCTCATTTATTGTTAACGTTTAACGGATATGCACATGTTCGGATACATGCTTCTACAACCCAATAAAAATTCTACAAAGTATTGCTAAAACTATATGCCGGATGATGCCGGTCTAGGACGTTTTCGCGCGGCATATTGGGCGCAGCCGATTTGGCGCGGCCGGTTTGGCGCAGATCCATTTGGACGCAGGGACAGTTTGGGTAGGGACGTCGGGCCCAGGAACGTTTGGGCGCAACTATAAGCAGAAGTGTTCCATTAAAAAAAAAGTTTTGGTGTATTAATAAAATTGCTGTATTATCCAATACAATACAACAACTGATTATAACAAGCATTCTTAAATATTTTATGCGACAGTATTGTTGTATATATGTTATTTAATCAGAAAATTAGTATTTGTCTACCTTAAAATATACCGAATGTCAATGAAAGTACTGCCACCGTTGTACTTTTATCATTAATATTAAATAAAAGTTTGATGAGTTTATTTTATTTCATATTATGTTTAGTGTATTTGTTTGATAGTTTCCCTTGCACCGAGAGTAACTCCAATTTCCTTATGGATCAATTAAAAAAACATATGTGTAGGTTAAGAATTTATTAAATGGCAATACGCCTTTTCTCATAATTTACAAAGTTTAAATTTTCTCTTGAAACGTTGGATTTTGATTGAATGTTGAATTTTAACAATTTTCTTATTTTGTGTTTAAATGACAAATAACGTACGCTTACACAATACACAGTTTTCTGTTTTTTTTTAAATATTATGAGTACCTTGCAGAAAAAATCAAAATACAGTCGAACTCCCATTTAGTGATTTTTCTAGATAATGATTTTTTACGAGGATCTTGAACTTCAGACTCAATTACATGTAAAAATACCTCTATATTATGATGTAAAGCCTCCACATTGTGATACTTTTCTTTCAAATTTTTACGATATTACTCAGATTGTATAAGTAAAATTTGGAGAGGCTTATGAAATACTTTCTCTTATTTGTGTTTCTCAACGAATCTTTAATCTTCTTAGTCAGGCATAAATTAATTTTTTGTAAGCGAATTATAAAATGTTCACAAATTTCAGATAAATTGTACCTTTGTTAGTACAGCTAATGGACAAGATTCTTATGATGCAATAGGATACTCTTGGGTTTTCACTTTTCACACACCATCTCTTAATGTGCAGTACATCTACCATTGTATGTGTATTTGTTAGTTGCTATATTGGTGTGAAATAGGCGGTTCTAAAAATGGAAAACCGAAAACGTTTGAGTAACTATTGAAGAAACGTTACAGGCGTCGGAAGATGTCGATAAAGGCGTCAAACTAAAAAATGTAGTCTCCAAATTCATATTGCAGCCAACAGTGTGTCGGCAATCGTAAAGAAACAGCGAAAACGTACTAAAACACAACGAAGAACTTGATTCGGGTTGTTATTCAGTTTTATAATTAAAATATTGCTTAAAATGTTGCCTACTATTAAATATATGTGATGAGTTTCGTATTTAAACATGAATTCTATATAGTATTTCTATATTTTATATTTTTTGGGTACTTTCCAACATCACTTATTTTTTTTGCCGTGTACAGTCTGAGATACTGCCTTAATATAGTTAATTAAATTATTTCTGGAGGATGTACAGTGAATTTTATGTAATAAGTTCATAATAGCAAATGGCCGTATTAACAAGCAAAAATTTTGTGATGAAGGTTTTTCTTTCATATATTTGAAAATTTGGCCATTGGTCAACCTCATCCACGAACATTCTATACTAATAATTCTTTAAAATGCTAGTTAAAAAATTTAATTTCACACAAATACGAATATATTACTCCCTCTGACTGATTTTTAATATTTTAAATCTTAGTATATGTTTGCGCCCCAACGACCTTGCGCCTCACCGTCCTTGCGCTAAACCGTATCTGTGCCAAACCGACCCTGCGCCAACAACCTGCGCCCAAATGGATCTGCGCTAATCCAGGTCTACGCCAAACCGGGTCTGCACCAAACCGGGTCTTCGCCAAATTGGGTCTATACCAAATTGAATCTGCGCCAAAACGTTCGGTTCCTGGGTGATTCACGGGAGAGTGCGAGCCTACCATTCGAAAAATAGGCAACCCAAAATACATACCAAGAAGGTACTGCGATATCTAAATTAATATTGACGGTATTGTGAATCGCAGATGCCTGTTTGATATTTTAGCCAATTCGCTTAAAAGTTGAGTAGAATAAAATACCAACCATGTCAAACGAGCATCTCTGATTCGTAATACCGTCAATAAAAGTTTAGATATCGCAGTATTTTGGGTTGCCTATTTTTGGAATAGTTGGATCGCACTATTCTATGAATTACTATGTATACAAATCTAGGGTATCTCGGATTTAGATATCGTATAGTATCTTGTTTCTTCTTGCGTCTCATTAAATTTTTCAAAATTTAATATATCTTCAGTACATTGTCTTTTTTTGCAAACAAACCCTTTCCTATACAAATTTTTATGCGCATTTTAAGAATTTATTTTAAATTTGTAATATTTTTACTTGCTAAAAAATCTAATTGGTGTTTGAATCAAGAATCTTTTCCTCGGCATGTCTTGGAATGGCCGACAAGCTGGACCTTTATTTCTATGGGTTGTAAATTTAGAAGGTTAATATTCACACATTCACAATGCGGATAGTTTTAGATTGTATCTAATCCAGCTGACTCATCATTTAGTAAACATCATTGTGGTTTGATTGTTTAAATACGTTTTAAGGTATTTAGGTTAAATAATTATAAATTAAATGTTTGTGCAAATTAAACGTCATTTAGAGTAAACAATTTGATATTATTTTTATATACCCTAATAATAAATTGGGTTTGTATTTTAAGCAAAAAGAGAAGTTGGCACCAGAGATTAGAAAATTAGATTTGCTCATCAACTCTTTGTTTGGGGTTTAAAGATATTTTGTGGATCAAATAGAAAAGGTATGGGTATATGTTTCGAATGAAGTCAACCATACACAGGTCTGTTTAAAAATTTCGAAAATGCATTTGGGGGTGGCACAAACAATTTATGCATTTACAAAACAAAAAATAAAACAACTAATTTGTAACACTAATAACTCTGTTAAGCAAACATTTTGTGACATGGAAATTTTTAGGTGTTTCTGATGTATTTCGGCACCCTAAAAACGAATTTAAAAACAGAATTTGCCTATCATCACGAATTTTTAGTAACAAGCATTTATATTTTGCAAGTATGCACATACACACACACAGCTCTATGGTCCTTGTAGAACCTTGGCCTTTTCCACAACGGCCTTCCATTTATCTCGATCTAATGCAAGGACTGGCCAGTTTCTGATGTGCAGTTGCTTTAAGTCACTAGTTATATTGTCTTTCCAACTGGCACGCGGCCGCCCTCTTGAACGCCGTCCTTCTGGGTTATTAACTAAAACCCTTCTGGTTGTTCTCGTTTCTAGCATTCTCCATACATGACCCAGCCATCTAATTCTCTGCCTTTTTATCCATCCCGCTAAATCTTGATCGCTGTACATATTTTTCAGTTCGTGGTTCATTCTTGTTCGCCAAGAGTTTAAATCTCTATCGAATACAGGTCCAAAAATTGATCGTAATACCTTTCTTTCGAATCTGTTTAGAAGTTCTTCATTTTTCTTAGTCAGAGTCCAGCTTTCACACCCGTAGCTTACCACTGGTCTGATTATGGATCTATATAGTTGCAGTTTACAGTTTTTTGTCACATGTCTTCATTTTATATGTTTCAGGCCGTAGAAGTAGCGGTTTCCAGCCGTAATTTCCGCGAGGCGGAGGCTATCATATACTTGTTTATAGTCAACATATAGTTGTTCGATGTCTATATTGAACACCCAGCATTTTTCTAAACTTAATCTAAGTGTGTTGATTTGGTCTATAGTTGACCTTCCTTTCCTAAAGCCTGCCTGGTATTGGCCAATTATTTGGTCTGCTAGGGGGTTTAGTCTTGCATTTATAATTTGCAAGTATGCAACATATGCATATTGCGCCACTTTGTGTAATGTACCAGCAGTGACTAATATACCGTGTTAAGACAAGTTAATTCCTATCTATTACATGCAAGAAGTACACACCAAATCAGATATTGTGCATTAGTAGGCATTTACCGGCGTATGAAGTTACCGTATTTTCTATGCCGTACCGCGAAACATCGTTACTAACGTGTTTGTGTTCTACCACCGTAAAAGACGCTGTGCAGTACCAATGGTGTGGAAAGTACAGAAAGACCATGCCACAGATTGTTACTTTTGCCTCACTAACATACTGGGCATCGGACCGAAGTCCAAGCATCCCAATTTACCATCAGCTATATGGCCCATCGAACATACTGTTAGGCAACGGCTTTTGCCTGCTGTGAATATTACTTAAATCTATAACAGCTGAAAATAATTATAACGGTTCGAAGGCAAAGGCGTGCAGATCGAAAAACATGGGGCGGTCGAGCCTTAAGAAGGGTCAGCAATGGCAGTCTAAAATAGACAGTGTTGGTGGTCAGCGGGGCTAGGCTTGCATAACTTTGGCGTAATAACTAATTAATAGCGTTTGCGAACCTACTAACTGATAGCGATGCCAATATTCTCTAAGCTGAAGCAAGGTGCAATTTTAGTGTTACCACGTATGTGTTTATATATAAAGATGGACTGCAATGGTAATATCAGCTAATATAAGTAGTGGCGTCCTTGGCGAAGTTATGGTTTATATCCCATGAAGTGTCATATGTGTTCACCCAAAGGGTTATGTATTATCTACTTATTATATGTGGTTTACAAGCATTGGATGCTATAAGATTGATGTGTCTATGTACGTAGTTGTCGGAAACAGTAGCGTAGTGAATATAAGCAGCTATATGAGTAGATAATGTGTGTGGCATAATTAATCATTATTCCGCTAGCAATCATTCGGCAGGTAGTCAGTTGGCAGAGGTTGCATCGCAAATGTGCCTACGTCGAATTATTATTATTCATCGACTGACTTTTACGCGGGGGTGTGGACACTAATTATACTCTCCCCTTCGCATGTGAGGCAGAGAATCCCTCTGGAAGATTGGTGCACCAGAAGATATGCATAATTGTCGTAATTACTGTATGATTACGAATGACTGCGGCCACAGCAGTTAGCCGGCAGATGAACATCCGTATCCTGTTCGAGTTTCAGTCCAGGGAGAGGGGGCTAGAGGACCCCGATGAGTACAACTGCTGAACATTTATTGACAGATCAGTAAGTCTGTGTTTTATTACTTGTTGCATGTCATCTGCCTGTTGCCGCCAGTGAGTCTGATCGCATCCGCTGTTTGTTTACCCAGGAACTACATACAGGAAATTCAGTAGTTTTTATATGCTCCCCGTAAGGTCGACCAACAATACTCAAGATCCTCCTATCCCAAATCCACCAGAATCTTGGAGTTTGGACGAAGAAGAACCTGAAAGCACCGGTGTTTCAATTGATGATATGCAATTCGCGCAGGAAATCGACAATTATCCACTATTTAAAGCACCAGAATGTTCAACAAAATCACATCTGACTTCACAGGCTGAACTGAGTGATTTAGTTCGAGATTTAAAACTAGCAAAATCACAGTCAGAACTTCTAGCATTGAGATTAAAAGAATAAAATCTCCTCGAAGGTGACTTACATATAACTCACTTCCGAAAACGTCGAAAAGGACTTACACACTGTTTCGCTCAAGAAGGGACTTTGGTATATTGCACGGATGTTGACAACTTATTTCACGCATTGGGACAGAAAAATCAACCAAGCAATTGGCGCCTATTTATAGATTCTTCAAAACTTAGCTTAAAAGCATTTTTGTTTCACAGCGGCAATAAATACCCTTCTGTACCTATAGCTCATGCCTCATATGAAGGAATTATACGAGAATATGCGATATCTCCTAAAACACGTCCGGTATAATAACTATAGGTGGTCAATCTGTGGAGACGTAACAGTGATAGCGCTTCATCTTAGACTTCAGCTGGGTTATACAAAATACTATTGTTTCCTGTGTGAATTGAGCAGCCGTGCACGAGGATGTCACTATATACAGAAGGAATGGCCACTGCGCCAAGCACTAACTCCGGGTCAAAAAAGTATTACTAACGAACCACTGGTTGATCCTAAAAACGTATTTCTGCCACCACTGCATATTAAATTGGGCTTAATAAAAAATTTCGTTAGAGAACTAGATCGGAACGGAAGAGAGTGCTTGTATCTGAAATAGAAATATCCGAGAGTTAGTGAGGCAAAAATTAAAGAGGGCATATTTGTGGGACCATAAATACGAGGAGTAATGAAGTTGAAGTAAGAGCATGGAGAGCTTTAAAACAGTTGTGACCAATTTTCTTGGAAATGTCATAGCTGAAAATTACAAATCAAATACTTTTAGAATTGGTACCTGGAATGTCAGAAGCGCTTATGTAGGGGGGAAAATCCATAATATTGTTCAAGAAACAAATAGATTAAAGGTAGACATCATGGGAATCAGTGAAATGCGATGGCCGGGTTCAGGAAATTGTAATATATTGAATCATGTTGTGTACTATTCTGGCAACGATGACGACCACCACTATAATGGTGTAGGAGTAATAGTAATTAAGGAAATTAATGACTCTGCCAAGCAAGTAATAGCACACCCAGATAGAATCATAATGATACAAATAGAAGCTATCCCATTTAACTTAAACATTATCCAAGTGTATGATCCAACTGCGAATAGTGAAGATGAAGAAATAGAAGATCTGTATGAACAGCTCAGAAAGGTCTTAAAATATACGAAATTTAATGATATAACTCTCATAGTAGGAGATTTTAACGCTAAAGTTGGAAGCCAAAAAGAAGATAACATAATGGGACAGTTCGGATTAGGATCTAGAAATGAAAGAGGAGATAGATTCATACAATTTTGAACTTGTAGTGATGAACACCATGTTCAAACTCCCACACAGAAGAATATATACATGGAAGGCTCCAGGTAATACGAAAGAAAGAATAATACGAAACCAAATTGACTATACCACTATTAATCACCGTTTCCGCAATTGAACAAAATCAGCAGAAACTTATCCCGGAGCAGACGTCGGATCAGACCACATTTCGGTAATAATATGTAATTGTAAACTAAAAGTTAATAGAGTTACGAGAAAAATTAATAAAAAACAACATCATGTAAGGGCTCATTGCGAAGGAGATGTTAAAGAACAAATTCGAAAATTGTTGGAGGAGAAATTTAAAAATGAAAATAATTCTACTACTGGATTTACTAACAAGAACAACTCAACAAAGGAAGAAATAGAAGAGAGGTAGAACGCTGTCAAACCAAATCTGCAAAGTAGTATAAAGGAACACATTCCACAAAAAAGAAGAGAGAAGAAAAATGAGTGGATGACAGAGGATATTTTAAAATTAATGAACGAAAGGAGATTAATGAAAAATAAAGATATGAACAAATACAGAGAGATAAGAAAGGCAAAAGAAAAGTGGTTTAAAAATAAATGCAAAGAAATAGAACAGCTAAAAAATAAACACGACAGCTTTAATATGCATCGAAAAATAAAAGAAGCTGCTGGAGTATTTAGAAGGAAAACAACGAACAGACTAATAGATAATACAGGAAAGGAAATAACAGACATAAACGAAAAATTAAAAATTTGGAAAGAATATATTCAAAAGTTATTTGCAGACGACCGTCCAGGAAAACACGAAATAAAAGAGGTTAAAACCGGAACTCCTATAACAAAACATGAAGGTAAGAAAACAATAAAAAAGGCAAAAACCCGGAAAGCAATGGGCCCAGACGAGACACCCACTGAAATTCTAAAACTCCTAAATGAAGATAGAATAAATGCACTCACTAGGTTATTCAATCTAATATATGACACCGGAGAGATCCCGTCGGGCTGGATTAAATCGAATTTTATAACCATACCGAAGAAAACAACACCGAGACAATGCGAAGACTATAGAACGATAAGTCTGATGAGCTGTGCCCTTAAGATTTTTTTGAAAAGTATACCCCCCAGGATCTATCAACAATGCGAAACAAATTTGACCGAAGCCCAATTCGGATTTAGAAATGCGTTGGGAACAAGAGAAGCACTATTTGCCCTAAATGTATTGATCCAAAGATGTAGGGATGTAAACTGTGACGTACACTTATGTTTTATAGATTTCAGCAAAGCATTTGACAAAGTAAAACATCAGTCATTAAGATACGTCGATAAGTCCACATTTCAAATGATTCCAGTTTTTTCTCTGACGCTTTTGTTAAAGTCCATGACTCAGCTCCGTATAGCAGTGTCGAGAAAATATAGCATCTGAGGAGCCTAATCTTGGTTTGCAGGTTTAGGTCTCTACCGGTCAACACTTTTTTCATTTGAATGAATGCGGCTCTTCATTTTTCTACTCTTGTTTTTATTTCTGTCGAGTGGTCCCATTGATCGTTTACATTGGTTCTCAGATATGTGTACTTACTAGTCTTTTCTATCTCAGTATTATTAATATATAATGTAGATGATAGCGTAATGTTCTTAGGTATTGTCATGTGTTTTGTCTTGCTTGTGTGAAGGGTGATTCCGTATTTCTCACATGTTATATGTATTCTTTCCATTAATAATTGTAGACCTTCTACATTTCTTGCCAATATTACAGAGTCATCCGCGTAGCTGATATTGTTGATTAACTCACCATTGATTAATATGCCTTCATTCACATCATGTAATCTTTGAAAATCTCTTCCGAGAAATATTAAACAGAGTCGGTGAAAGTACGCATCCTTGGCGTACCCCTCTGAGAATTTGAATTCCTTCGGTGGTATTATCTTCTATTTTCACATTCGCGTTTTGACTCCAGTTTAGGTTGGCTATTATTCTAGTATTTTTGTCGTCTATCCCGGTTTTCTCTAATATTTTTAGTAATTCATGAGAATACCATGGACGGAACATACCACCAACAAAGAAATTATGGGACGAATCGATAAAAAATCAGAAGTCTTAATAACAGCAAAATCTCGCAAGTTAGAATATCTGGGACACATAATGAGAAACACAAAGAGATATAGAATCTTGCAACTCATTTTAGAAGGAAAAGAGATGAGAAGAAGAGGCCCAGGAAGGAGGAGAATATCATGGCTAAAGAACTTGCGGCAATGGTTCGATATGTCCACGGTACGATTATTCCGGAAAGCAGTAGACAAAGTACAAATTGCATTGGTGATAGCTACCATCCGGAACGGATAAAGCACGGGAAGAAGACGAAGAAAATTACAAAGATCTTGTGACTGAATTACTTAGTGCCTACAGAGAAATGGGATGTAACATGTCTTTAAAAATTCACTTTCTGGATGCTCATCTCAATTTCTTTCCGGAAAATTTGGGTGCAGTAAGCGACGAACATACAGAACGGTTCCACCAAGACGTTGCAACTATGGCAAAGCGATACCAAGGCAAATGAACTCGTAGTTTGCTTGCTGATTAATGTTGGGCATTAATCCGTGATGCCTCAGAGACCAAATATCGCCGTAAAATGTTCGCAACAACATTTTGAAGTAAGTGCAACATTAAGTAGGTACATACCGATGTTGATATATTTCCGTATAACACACAACACTTCGTAGCAAATAAAGTATAGGTGATGGAGAAAATCCAAGGTCATTTTCTGTTTTCTGGTGAAATTTTACATACCATACATTATCCATGTCACAAAAAAAAGTTGATTTTTGTTTACCAGTTTAATTTAACTTTTTTTTTCTATCTACTATGTTTTCAATGTTTATTTTTAAGATTTTATATTTAGAGGAACATCCAACTACAGGTATATTTTATAAGAAATAATTGTAACAGGCAGCCGTTCTGTAACGAGGAACTAAAAAGGCAAGGAATTTTGTTTGATTAGTGCCGTTATCTTAGCTAAATTTTCAACAAAATACCTTAAACTTCCATTATCTTATCATAATTTTCTACTCGTAAATCCTGGCGACTAATTTTTATGTATGCGATAATTTTAGTTTCAAGAAGAAAATAGATTCTTGGTGCAAAATTTAAAAATTGCCTTAAAAATAACCATGACACCACAAAATTTTAATTTGCTCAAACTTTTGCAATTCAATTACACTTTGTATTAATTTTATTAGGTTTTCAAAAATTTGTGGTTTGAAGCTAAATATCAGGAACAGTATTTCATAACAACTGATTTATAGTTCATGTTAAAAATATTTACACGTGAAGAATGTTACTTCAGCGTACTAGCACCTGTTACGTAGCCAAAGTTATTTTCAAAATTGATGTTATCGCCTGCATACAGGGTGTCCTAGTGAATGCTCACAAGATTTATAATAGCTTTATTTTATTTATGCACTGACTAAGTTCTTCTGAAACACCCTGTAGAACATGAAGTATTGCTAAGTTCAACTTCTAGTTTTGTCGCAAGTATTTTGACTCATTGCTAATTCTAATTAATGAGCGATTTATTAAAAGATTAATTCAGATAAGCCAGTTGGTAGCTGGATAAAATGGAAGTGATACGGTTTAATTTTTGCAAATGTTATTTCAATACAATTTTTTGCGCAAAGTAATTATTTTTAAAATAACCATTACGCTACATGGTTATATATTATTCGGATTTTTATCTTAAAATTACAGTTTGCATTAGTTCTTTTTGAGTTTCGCCGATTAGTAGTTCAAAACTGCAACTATTTACTTTCATTAGTATTTTATGAGAATTGATCAGTTTGCTAGTACCTGCCTCTTACACAACTAAAGTTATTTTCAAAGTTAATGATATCACCTGTGTACAGGGTGTTCTAGTTGAATCTTCTAAGTCTTGTAATACCTTACGTTTATTTTTAGGCTGGCCAGATTTAGCTATGACACCCCGTAGCACATACATAAAATGTTGCTGGGGTCACCTTCTAGCTTTGCCAAGGGTGTTTTGAATCATTGCTAATTTTACTCGTTACGTGATTCAATAAAAAGATTGCTTTTTAGTGTTCATAACAAAGAGAAAGAAATTGAGAAAATTATACGATATATGGAAGGGCTGAACGGGTTGTAGGAAAAAAGTTCGCGGAATAAAATTGAAGTAAAATATTTTAAATATTGTTACTAGGCACAACAAAAATTTGAAAATTGTGTTCTTAAACTTACTTAATCCGTTCCTCTGTGTAGAGGTATAGGTCTTACCACAGAGTACCTTATAATAGGTACTCTGTGGTCTTACCTTACTTCCTTATGAATTTTTTCTACTTCTTCCTATTTCTAGCCTTGATTTTAGCTTCTTCCCATGTTAATTGTGATTTCTCTTATTTTAATATCTCTTCCACTTGACAGTTCCGCAATATTTTTGAACGCCTTTTGGCACTTTTAAACTCCACACTATTTTTGGTAGTATATGTAATTCATTCTTAATAAATGGCGCATCCGTCTTAACTGTTGTTCTCGTACCACATTCACGATTTTACACCTAGCCTTTCCCGCATTATTTCATTCTTTATTCCGTATTTAATTCTTATCCTCACTTTTTGTAGATATCTCATTTTGATTACCTGCAATCTGTTTTTCTGCTTGTCGGCCAGAGCTAGGTTTCGCAGCTGTATAGTAAAATCGGAAGAAGCACATTTTTGAATATTCTGATTTTTGTTTTCTTTGAGATTAGACATTTGGTAATAAAATTATTGTTTAACATACAAAATAATCTATTTGTTGTGGCTATTTGCTTGTTTAACTCTTCTTCTATGTTGTCATTTTCTTGTATTGCATGTCCCAAGTATTTTAATTAGATACCTGCCAATGTTATTAATATTTGTATGTATTCTTGATCTTGTAATTATTTTTGATTTTCCAGTATTTATGCTTAGTTTTCTTTTACTAAGGGCATTTTTCCAGAATGTAATATTATGTTGTATGACTTGTGGACTATTCCCTATAAGTACTATATCAGCTGCATAAGCTATATCTGTTATATTTACGGGTGCGATGCGATAGTATTCCTAGTAATATTTCATGGTTTCTTCTCTGCATTCTGTTATTATTTCAATTTTCATCCATTAGCAAAATAAATAATAAAAACTTAAGGTTCTTCTTGTCTGACCCCCACTGCTGTTATGAATTCCTGCGATTCATTATTTCAGGTTCTAATATTATTTTTAGTTACTGTATTATCCGTTTTATACAGTGTGATCATTAAATATTGTAACCAGTACATAGGCCACCCTTCTCACATAAGTCTGAAATGCACAGTTAACTTTTCTTTTAGCTATAAAAAATCTTTTTTACATTAAGTCCTTTGGACAAGCAAATGTCAAGTGCTGTTTTGTCAAAACTTAACAAACTTCTGTACAAAGTTGTTGATTTGTATAGATTCTTGTGGTAATAGCAATCAATTTCAATGTATTCTAATAGCTAGAAAACGGATATGATGTTGATTTTGGGAGAATACAGAAGGGCGGCGGCTTAGCAGTACGACGATATGCACAAAGATACCCGGATATACCTTTTGCATCACATAATGTCGTTAGGTGTTTGGAAAAAATTTGCAGTAATATGGACAGTTTTTCAAGCCATAGGTGAGACAGTGACATGTGAAAACTATAGAAACTGAAGCGGCAGTCGTAGAACAAGTAACTGGTAATCCCCATATAAGCCACCGAGCAGTTGCAAGAACTGTAGACTTTAGACAAAGTTCGGTATTTAACATTTTACAAGCAAACCGGATTCATCCTTACCACGTGGCATTAATGCAACACCTTATTGAAGATGATTACCCACGTCGAGTGAATTTCTGCCAATTTTTAAGAAAGAAAGTTACTACTGATACACTGTTTTTAAGAAATATTCTATTTTCTGACGAAGAGACGTTTAGTAACAGTTGGTGTGACACAACTGCCATTTTTATTTACAAGATAACCCACATTGGATTCGGTAAGCACACTTTTAAAGCAGTTTTATTGTAAATGTGTGCTGTGGTTTCGTTCACAACTTTATCGTTGGTCCACAATTCTTTGAGGGTATTTTAAATGGGGAGACGTATTTACATTTTCTAGAAAATGATTTGCCTCAAATTTTATAGAAGACATTCCTCTTTATGTTACATAGCGTATCTGGTGTCAAAATGATGGAGCACCTGTCCATTTCCAATTGTAAGAAACTACCAAGATGAATCTTTCCATAATTAATTAATTGCAAGAGGGGCAATTCATCCTTGTCCTCCACGTAGTCCGGACTTGACTCCGTTAGATTTCTTTTTGTGGGATAAATCAAAAAACGAGTCCTACAAAGCCGAAAGTCAGGAAGATTTATGTGAAAGAATTATTGCATCATGTAGGTCACATGCTAACTCGTGTTAGAAATTCTCTTCTGCGGCGGATTTATTTATGTGAACAGCAAGGTGGACGACACTTTAAACATTTATTACGTGATTAATTAGGGTTTTTTTTCAGTTTTTATTTAATTTATTTTTGTTTTTAATTTTATTGTTTTGTTAACAGAATTTTTGCTAATTTGGCTTTCCCTGTGTTTATTTTGTTTAAATTATAAGAAATATATATTGTACATGTACCTATTGTAAAACTGCACGATATTTATTAGTAAATCGTTTCATTATAGTTTTTTAGTTCTTCCAACATAATTACTTTAATTTTTATTTATTTAAACAATGTAAAATTTACTAAGATACCTCTAGAGAATACAAACAGCTGTAATGTGTGTAGCCTACTTACCTGCTGCAAGATAAAGTAATCACCCTGTATTACCAATTAGTTTTTTGTCAACTTTCTTTTTGTTGAAGATGCGCAGCAGCTGCGTGAAAGCTTTCGAAAAGTCTAAAAAGCAAAGATAGCTGTTTTATTATAATCGACTTCCTTTTCACACAGTTGTTTATGCAAAGATTGCAACTTACTCGCCCTATCTGGCCTAAATCCGTAGTGCGCTTCTAGATTCTTTCCTGTTTTCTCTCTTAATCTGTTTCTATACTTTCGTATATTGTAGCTGTACATTCTTAAACTTAAATCATTATTTTTTAAGAATATACTGTGTTATTGATATTTTATTTGTCTTGGTTTGAACTGCAATTCAGAAATACGAATGCATGTTTTTATTGTTTAACAGCATAAACTATTAAAACCCCAAACGACTGATGAAAATGACATTGTAAATGTAACTAGGTACATAAAAAAAATATTTAACACCTTTATAGTTCATGTTAAAGATATTTATATGCCAAGAATGTTTTTTGTTGTTTATTGTTACCGTCTGTAGGTATACGGATTCTGCTGGTCATTTCTATTCTTGTAATACCTTTACGTTATTTTTAGGTTGACGACGACGTTTTAACTGAGACACCCTGTAGTGTAGAACATGAAGTGTTGTTGGGTTTGACTCCTGGCTTTGTCAGGCGTGTTTGGAATCATTCTTAATTTTAATTATTATTAAACTATTTATTGAAAAAAGGACTTCTTGATACCGTTGAAGATGAAGACATAAAATAAAAAGGAAGAAACTGAAATGCGAAAGTGTTGGACGTTATGCAAGGTAGAGTGTCTACTGAAATTCGTTTTAAAAACTGTGGTTTACTTAAATAGGGTGTCAATTTTTTTACAATGAAAAGGAGGACACAAATAAATCGAAGAAAAATAATGTCGTAAATAAAAGAAACATCTTATCCATTGCAACAATAATACACTATAATATGATAAATTCATAGTAAAAACATGTGTAACATTTTATATTAGATATAATTATGCTTACTTACATGCCTACTAATTATTGTTTGCTGCAGCTAGAGTTTCAACATTCAATCTCGATTTCTCACTTGTCCAAAAATCATTAGCAATTGAAAAAACTCTTTCAAGTGCTGTATTAGTTCCACGGCAGCACAACATAAATTGAACAAGAATAATAAATTTTCACATGGAATATGTTCGTTTTTCAAATGGCTGAATATTTCCACCCATCTTTTATCAATTTCAACGTGTTAATTTTCCCATTGTATTAATTTTTCAGAATTTGATTATACATTCAGTCTTCTAATTTCTTCAAAGAGGCAATTGTCGTCTATTTTAATGTCTGGCATTTCTTTAGATAAAAACTCAATACAAGACTCAGTATTTGAAAGGCACAGGGAAAGAATAAGGAATGTCACATTTTCTTTATTTTGAGATCAACGAATTTTTAACTTTAAAACCCTACACTGGCAAGAAATAATATTTTTGAATAACTACACTGCGTAATCATATTTAGTGCATTTATATACGGTAAGAATATGCTAATGTTTATTTCAAAAAGTTTTACCTTATAGCGAAAAAAATACTTTTGTCTTCAAAAGTGTATTAAAAAAGAAAAAAAAAAAACAAGGAATGTCCTTACCATACAGGAAAGGAAGCAGAAATGTCCTTATAAACTACAGAGCAAAGTAACAAAACTTGATCACAGCTACTATTCTTCTACCTCTACCTATTGTTCTTCTTCCATTGCGTTTTTGTCTTCCGTGTTTCTTGCTTCTTCTTCGTTTCTAGCATTTAATTATTAGTGGGAATGCAAACCAGACGTTATAATGCCACGTCGCTGTCCGCTAGGACATTCCTAGTTTCTTTCCTGTTTCAGTGGACATTGCTTATTTCTTTCCTGTATGTCAAATTTTTCACTCACTGTTTCTATGTGACATAACTGGTATTTTCCCACCACGTTTGTACATAAGAAAGTACCACTATTCAGCTATAGATTGCGCTACCTATATCACTTTTGCTAAAAATGTGACATTCCTTATTCTTTCCCTGTACCATAGGGTAATAAACACTGGTTATTTGCCTATGCCTGTACCCTTCATTTGTCCAATATACTTGCAATTAATAAGTCAAACAACACCATTGAAAACTGTTATTTCCGGTGATGTTTGTTTCAGACCATTCTTCAATATATTGAAAACATATTTGGTAAAAATTCTGCATTTCTTTGGTAAACCTTTCCGTTATGCCTGGATTTGATTCCTCTAAGTCTGATGATTTTCTTTTTATAATTAAAGGAAGAAATTTTCTTGAAATCGAGATGTGTATTGAAGGATAAAGTCATTCAAAATAAGTCTAACTTCTGTAGCTGAAATGTGCTCACCTTCAATCTTTTGAATCGTTTTCTAAAAAATAGACGCTTGATTATATACATATACATAATACATTAATATCTCAGACATTTCATTATTGAAAAACGATTCCAGGATTTTTAGGACATGTGTCTAAACTTAAAAAATATAAGGAGAAGCTCAAATAATTGTAGAACACGCTCTATAGCAGCTCGGCTCGGCATCGATGGAATACGGAGAGTTACAGATTAGTCTTCAAATATCGAAAAGGACTACATGTACGGAGCCGGACATTAGGGCGCGGCCGTTAGGGCGCCGCCGTTAGGGCGCGTGGACGCTAGGGCGCGGACCGTTAGGGCGCCGACCGCTAGGGCGCCGACCGTTAGGGCGCCGACCGTTAGGGCGCCGACCGTTAGGGCGCGTGGACATTAGGGCGCGGATGCACAATAAAATGGCTTAAATATTCGCTTAATATGCAGTTTAAATGAAATATATGCAATATACACAAATTGCATATTAAAAAATTAACACTCCTAAAAACTATAGATATTAAAAAAGAGACGTTTAAACATTAATAGTTTATTTCCTAAATAAATAGCAGTGTAGAATAGGTTTATAAACTACAGATAAGTTAAAAACGCAAAAAAAACATTTAAATTACATTTTAATTATCGAAAACAATAAACAATTAAATATTTTTCCATATTCTCCATTAAGAAAGATTGGCGCCTATAGCTTAATACATTTTTATAAGCAAAAAATGAGCGCTCAACATCACATAATGTAATTGGCGAGTATTTCAATTTGCTTACAAGTAATGGATCAATATTTACAGCTTCATTCGAAATTTTAGATCCATTAAGAACTTCATATACGTGTTTGATTTGTTCGTAACCGGGATTGTTTTTTAGAACAGAAGAAAATCTTTGTGTTATGATTTTACCGGTTTCAGAGGGTACTGATTGCTTTACTTTTTTCTTACAATTCTACCATATGTAGGGATTCCGTTAAAGGCAAACTAATGGTTTGTAAATTTTTTATTACCGGAACAAAACATGAAAAATGTTTGTCCAAAAATAGTTTTTTACATTCGTTCATCGCAGCACAATCTGCTTCAAAATCTGTTATAAACTTTTCAACATTTTGAAAATGTTCTGCATAAAACATGACTGCGTACCCCATCTGGTAATAACAGGTTCTGCGGGCAATGGAAGATTTGGAAAATGCTCTTTGTATCTTTAAACTCTTAACGGAGCTTTTATAAACAATTTTTTCATATTTGATATCAGGCTATTTACAGTTTTATAGTGTTCGCGAATAGTTTCACCCACCCTGTTAATATCATGAGCTAAGCAGGTCAAGTAGATTAAATTGGGAAAAATATTTTTAAAGAGTTACCCGCCTTCACCATATACGACGCAGCATCGGATAACATTAAAAGTAAATTTTCGGTAGGTATCTGTTCCGGTAGAAACAAATTTGACAAGCTGCCGTCTACAAACCTGGCTATTGTTAAATTATTTGTTGTATCTGATTGTTTAACACTGTGCAAAAACGGTTCTGGAACAGTATCTTGTAATATTGAAATAATTAAATTTGTCACATAACGTCCCTTGGCGTCTGTAGTTTCATCAACGGCTATCCAAAATATATTGCCTGTTATTTTAGTTTTGATTTCATTCATAGTCTTTTCATGAAGAATATTAATATATTTCTTACGTGATATAGATTGGCTAGGAATATGTTTGTCACAGTATTTCGACAAAAATTGTTTAAATGGTAAACTATCCAACTTTTTTAATGGAATATTAGAAGCCACTAAAGCGTAACACAAATCAGCATTGAAGTTATCAAAATCTAGTGTTCCAGTAGCAAACGAAGTAGTAATTAACCGTTGTGTTTTAGAGGAAGTCCGTTTAATGTTTTCCTTGTGAAGTGCTCTAGATACATGCTAATCCACTTGGTACTTCTTTGAGCATGGTATCTGCCAAATACAAACAGACATTTTTAATGTCAGAGAATAATTAGGGTAACGAATGGAATTCGGAATTGTGATAAAAATAACAAAACAGTACAGCTAGACGACAACAAATTCAATAAAGTTTACTGCAGGAAAAAAATTTACCTCCTTAGAACACGCTCGACAAAAAATAATTTTTCTGTCCGTTTCTATTACATTGTCTTTTTTTATCCACAATCGACAGTGATCAGCAGTTGATTTTCCAATTTTAGGCATTTTTAATGTACCACAAACAGCTTTAAACAAATTCACAGAAGACCAAATAACTCTGTTAAACTGTTCACTAATTTACAACAATTGAATAATAAAAGAAAGCAAGGGCACAACATTCTACTGGTTTTTGTAAATCGTATGCATAGGTAATAATTGTTATCTCCGTAGTCATAAAACCAAAGATGAAAGGGTAAAAGATAGTTAGTTACCTGGAGAATGGTTAAAACGTGTCACTTTGGAAAATCCCTTCAATAAGCTGCTTTATTTTCTAGAACAAGAGTCGCAAAATAAAGGTTGAGAGGGTATTACGAAATTTCCAGAAAAAAATTCAATACCCCAGAACTTAAAATTTTTGACTATATTTTAGTAAAAATTTTAATTATATGCATTATGTATGTCTTAAAACAATATGCACATATATGCAAAAATGCACTACATTCTTGAAATATGGAAATA
>JABXWE010012712.1:0-14144 GCA_014611495.1 Limonius californicus
GGAGCGTTTGCCTCCATCGGGCTAGAGCTTCACACTCAAAGATCACATGAGAGGCTGTTTCGTCTTCCTCGTTGCAAAGTCTGCAGATGGGTTCTTCATTAAGAATGCCCATTGTGTGCATGTGTTTTCTCAGGTTGCAGTGGCCGGTTATCAGCCCTGTCACTTGCCCAATTTGCTGTCTGCTTAGTCGCAGTAGATCATCAGTAAGTTTTTTGGATGGTTTTATTAGCATTGATTTGCTGTGTCTTTGTCCCTCTGTACGGTTCCAGTGGTTTAGATGTCTTGTGTTTATCCATCCATTTAGCCAGCTGCGGACTGAGGTTTTGGTTATTCCAAATACTGGTTCTGGGCCAGTGAATGGCGTTTCTGATCCCTTTTTTGCAAGAGTATCTGCTTTTTCATTGCCTTGAATGCCCTTGTGCCCTGGCACCCACATTATGGTTACCCTGTTATGGTTAGCAAGGGTGATAAGGTTTTGAAGGCAGTCCCAGACTATTCTTGAGTTAATCTGGTGGTTAGCTAGAGCTTTTATAGCTGCCTGGCTGTCACTTAGCACAATAATATCTCTATTGTGATAGTTTTTTGCAATGTTCTCTTGCAGACATATGTCTATTGCATGAGTTTCTGCTTGGAATACGGTGGCATACTGCCCCAGTGATGCGAAAGCATTGACTTGGGGATTTGCCCCGTGGATTCCTGCTCCTGTGCCACTGTCAGTTTTGGACCCGTCTGTGTACCAGACTAGTTTACTTGCCCGACTGCGACTTTGTATCAGCCCTTCATTCCAGTCAAGCTGGATGTTGAAGGGTTTGTGATAGTTTACTTTAGTTGTCATTGTGTCACTGCTCATTACTAGTAATGAGTTTGTGATAATGTCTGTTATTCTGGTGTGGCCAGCAAAGGTGCTAGGTTGCCAGTTTTCGTTGTAATTCAGCCTGTACGCCGCCATCCTTGCCTCTGCCTTGATAAATATATCTAGGGGAGGCAGGCTTAGAAGGACTTCCATGGCTGCGGTTGGAGTGCTTCTCATAGCACCCGTAATACATATGCAGGCAAGTCTTTGGAGTTTTGATAGCTCCTGTTTGGCTTGCCTTAGTTCCACTTTAGGCCACCATACTAGCGAGCCGTAGGTAACCATGGGTCTCACCACAGCAGTGTACAACCAGTGTACCATACATGGTTTTAGTCCCCAGGATTTGCCCAGTGCTCGCTTTGCTGCCATAAGAGTTATTTTTCCTCTGTTTACAACGTTGCTTAATACGTTGTAAACAGAGGAAAAATAACTCTTATGGCAGCAAAGCGAGCACTGGGCAAATCCTCCTAGTGCTTGCGTTGCGACTTGATGTATACCCTCTTTTAGTTGGTTGTGCATTCCCATTGTACATGTACATACATTCAATTAATACATGATACAATAGCCATTTGTCTTGTAGTCAACGTAGGATCGACAACAACATGGCCCAGAACCCTGACTTCTACCGCTTAATTTCTTACCAGATTTTGAGCAATTCGTTTCTATTTGCGACAGATCCGGTCTCTCGAAATTTTCTGATTAACTACAAGACATACTTGCGATTTATATGTTTGTCTGCATGTTGCCAGTTGAACAATTTGGTTCTTCTACTGGCACATTCATTGTTTTCGCACGGAATAATTTCAACTCTTTCTGAAATCGAATAAACCATTGTAAATGTTCAAAAAATCAACAACTACAAACAAACGTTAACGCCAACATATGGTCAACCAATGCCGTCTAATCATTCCAGAACTTTTACTACGCTGAAACTTTAGACTGCATTTCTGCTGGAACTAATGCTCGAAATCCAAAAATAGAAACACTACGGTAGAACAAATTCATCGCACTTTCAAAGGGTGTGTGTTTTTGATACATGCCGTACATTCATCCACATATTACTGCTTCTATATTGATTTTGCTAGTTTATAATTGTTTATTGCATGGAGATCCTAATGAAGTGGACAACTAGTGATTTAAATAATGAGTTTTTTATTTCTTTTATGTCATTGAATTTTTATTGTTTGCGGAAAGTTCTTACCTGCAATGTATGACGATAGGACAATTTCCTTGGGGAATGGTGAGCATCTTTCTAAGAAAAGGCACTAGAGTATGCGAATACAGTGGGATACCACGATTTGGCCAAGATGTAAAATGTAATTGCTGAATCTAGAGCATATCTGTTTTATTTTTAAGCATTTAGTATTTACCTATGTATAACCTACTCTTCTTTCCGCAGACTCAGAAGAAACTGAAAATGTTCTACATTCATAATCCTCAAAAATTCGTGATGATACGTATTCCACTTTTATGTTTCCAAATTCTAAATATTCATTTACATTTGGCCAGTACTGTTCATTTTTCTTCTGATTAAAAAAACGAAATTTACTTCGTGTAGTTCTTGCTAAATATTATTTACTTACTTTTCCTTCTTCTACAACATTTGCTAACATGACGATGTATTTCACGTTTTCTTGCCAAATCATTCGCCAAAAATCATTAACGGTCGTTGCTTTTGGGCCTTGCGTTGCTATATAAGTTTTCTTAGCATTATAACCCTTTAAAATATGAAATGTTAATGTTCTTTAAATAAAAAAAAAGTTGCAGTTACCTCAATGTAATTAGCGTTGATGTAGTCAGAATACGGATCATTGTTAATTTTAATTAATTTCACTCTGGTGTGGTCATCTAAAAGGTGAAATTCAATTTAAAGCTGAATTAGAAATGCGTACGAATGTAAGCTGTATGTTATAAAAACCTTTTTCCACGGACGTGAAGGTGTGAGTAAACCCTTAAAATATGTTTTGCAGAAACATTACAAAGTCTTCCTTGTTTAAAAATTGGTATTCACTATAAAAGTCAGTAGAAGATTGCTTATGTATTTTAAGCAGCAAATTTTTCGTAGCATATGAATCGTATTAATATAAACTGATTGCAGATACCTTCAGACAGTTGAACGAAATAATGTACCAAATAAACACAAGGTACTTACTGATAAGAAGTTGCTTTGATCGTCGTTTAACATCTACACACCAAACATTTTAAGGGTCTTTCGAATTTGCTAATCTCAGCTAACCGTACTTTAACACAGTGGTTCCTAAAATGTGGGTCGCAATTCGTGGGTGGTCGCGATATACAGTTAGGGGGGGTCGCGGAAGGATTTCGAAAATATAACAAAATGCCTTTTAAATACGTTTATTTCTGCCTTTCACCAAGTAAGCAAAAATAAATCAAACTTAAAATTTTCAATAAATGTAAGTACATATACATAAATTACTGTAAACGTAAAAACAAGTTGCAAAGTAAAACATTTAATGCTATGTATGTATATGCCTGTTTTTCAGAAAGCAGCTTTTCAAATTTGGGCTCTGTATTCGATGCACACACAATAATATCATTTTCAAGTTCGAGTCGATTTCTCACTTTTGTTTTAATGGCAGTCATGGACGAGAAATTTAATTCGCATAAATATGATGTACCAAATGGCACCAAACACTGTATAGCTTTGTCCACTGACTCGGGGTATTCTTGCATTATTTTTGTCCAAAATTGATCTACGCTCTGGGAAAAGAAGTCTAGTTTCGATATTCCATCGCATGATATTTCAATAAGTCTTTCTTTCGTGTTTGTCGAAGTTTCAGCTTGTTCAATTGAATTGTCTGAAAACGAATTCAGTATCCATCTGTGATTGTCACATCTGTTCTGAATTTCTTTGGGGAAATAGTCAATGAATTGTTGTTTTAAATTGTGCAAACTAACTTGCATGTCTGCAGACACCAGTGATTGGAAGTAACGCGTTATAAGTAACGGCGTTACAGGTAACGCGTTACTTTTTTAGAAACGTGTAACGGGAACGCGTTACTTTTGTACACAAAGAACTAGTAACGGGAACGCGTTATTACTTTCCCATACCTTATAGGTATAGGGTATTACTTTCCCATACCTTATAGGTATAGGGTAAGTATTGAAATCATGAAAATTTTCGAAATCGAGATTTTAACGGAAATATCCGTTTTGGGTCTCTAGGAACCCAAAAAAGTGGTTTTTAAAAAATGTCTGTCTGTGGGTGGGTATGTATGTACGTATGTGACGCTCCTACAGCCGTATTGCTCCGATTTTGATGCGCTTTGGAATGCGGGGGTGTACCGAAAATTCATCGAAAAAATAAGCTTTTCAAAAAAATCCGAAACCGGAAGCGGAAGTTACGCATGTTTTTTTGGTATCACTTTTTTCGTGATTACAATTTTGAAACTTTTATCACGGATAACGATAGAGGGTCATAAGACAAATCTGCTAGTTTTTTGCCGAACTCGCTAGCTTTAAACTGAAGGGCGCTATGATTTTTTGAAAATTTTGAGTTTAACGGCCAATTACTCGAAAACGGATGAATCGATTCAAATGATTTTTATTTTCTGAATAGTATATGAAGGGTAAAATGAGGTGAAAAAGTTTTTTGAAAAATTATAAGGGGCCTAAATTACGAATTTTCAAAATTTTGGAAATTTTCAAAAAATTATTTCTCAAAAACTGCTCCAAGGAATTTTTTTAAATTTCATATGTCGATAGACCTCGCAAGGGGCTATCGATATGTTTTTTGAAGAACTCCGTAATTTTCCTGTGGCGCCCTCTACGAAGCTTGGAAGTTTGAAACTTCAAACTCCTTTAATTAATAAACGAAAAAAGATAAGAAGCTGGGGTTTTCACTGAATCGCTCAGTACGTAATGGAGCATATGAATATGCAAAGAAATATTACACTCGTGGATATATGTAAACGCACCGGCCCCCTCCCCCCTCTTTTTTAGAAAAATATTTTTTTTATTCTAACGGTTGTTATTTGTTTGCGTCAAAGAATCTTTTTCCGCGAAAATAAAAAAAATGGATTTTTTATGCCCTACAAAATATAATTTCCAGGGACTTAGAAAATTTTACCTCGGTAGCAACAGCGATCGGTACTAGTTAGACCGCGCGACGTATATAGTAGAGAATGAAGTATGCCTGGTTGCATATTAAAAGGAAATTAAGGGGCACCGCAGATATTTGGCGGGAATTCTTACAAACCTTGTAAGTCTGTTCGTTACGAGGCAAGGTTTTAGGATAGCACTTGAACAACCGTTTTGAGGAAAATAACTCTACTGTTGAATAAAGATGATATGAACAGTTTCCAGTATGGGAAAGTCCAGGGAGGCAGTCGCGTCCACTTATTAGTTGTAGAATTTGAAAAAATTACTGAAATCGCTTAGATATCCAAATTCTTTCATAAGAACTTTTTGAATGAATATTCTTAGGAGGATGTTGAACCTTTACTCAAAACAGCAAAGCAATAAAACTTAGTCTTGAAATCCTGCCAATTGTAATTTTTTCCAGGAAAATTATGTCCAAAGGGCTAATGCTAAATATAAGTTTGTTGCCTATGTTATTTGCTTGTCACTGCAAACCGAATAAATAACAACATTGTTTGCTACTCCTAAAAACTTTGTTTTCAACTACATAACAAAAACATATTCATTAACCTGCTATATCTTGAAATATCTATTAATAGCAGTTAATCATCTATGAACGATCATTGGAAAACTTGACCCGACAATAACCTGAGTACTATACAGGTTTATTTATGTACAGGTTGTTTTCTACCGAAATCCAAATATATTATAGTTTTAACAAACGTTTAAATTTGCTTAATAATTATACTGAAGATAGCACGCAGCCGAAACGTTTGTAAAACTACACACAGCAACTACCTGAAGATGGCCACTTATAAACATGAAACCTGTTTTGATGGGAGTTTTACACCTATAAATAAAACCGAGGAAGGGAATATCTCAGCAGCGAGCCGATGGTAAAAGACATAACCAGAGTTTAACAGACAATCCGCAGTAGACAAAGCGTCAAAAGCCAATGATTATGTGGTCAATATACGCCGAAATACCACATTCCAATGAATTTAATGAACAAGTCTTTTAAAAAGTAGAGAGCATAGAATTACATGGGCTATAAAGTATTCATTACATATCGTCGGTTATATTATATAAAGCAGCGGCACTCAACAGGTTCGGGATTAATTATGTGGAAACAACACCAGGACCGGCCTTAAACAAGGTATTGATTCGGAAATATAAACATAATAACTAATTTTTGAAATTTAATTTGTAATGGTTTGAACCATTTTTTATAGTCGAGGAGAATGTTCTACCAAAGGTGCATACCACGAAGGATGTCGACTGGGATAGACATTATAAAGTATTACCTTTTTAGACGTAGCGGTGAGCTGCAGAAGTATTTCTCTACGTCCAGACATCATTGCAAATAACCATTTGAATTAAGAATTTTATTCCTTGGAACTGGAGAACCTCATAATTTTAAGTAAGCTAAGTACTCCCTTCAGGGAATCGTAAAACAATTTTAAGTACGTCACTGTTAATAATATTCGACTTGAACAAATAATACTTACGAATTCGCTAGTAATTGTCAGAGTTATAGGTAATAAATCAATAGTAATAATAAACACTAATAATTATATACATAGTAATTATCAATTAGCACGAACAAAAACATATTTACGTCATTTCTTGCGTCTTTCATTAAAAAAAGCACAACCTAGAAACGTTTAAATGTTCGCGAAACGTAATGGCGACCTTAAAGCCGCCCAAAACTGCACGAATCTGTAGTTACCAAATGTACTTAAGAGGCGCAGCTGCTGTATTTAAGGCTATTACGTACGTTAGAACCGGATACCTAAAATAATATATAATTTAATGGTTATGTACGAACATGTATGTGCCTTTTTTGCTATGAATAGATGTGCTTCTGTAGTAGATATAGTATCTAGCCACGGAGACCTACCATAACAGCGTCGTACGTACATATAAAATGAACCACCCTCGAAATCGAGTTAATGGTCACATATCTGACAACTTTAATATTTGCGTACTGGTATTCACATGTCCCTCTTTTTCCATAAATCGCAATAGTCAAGGCCTTTCTAACCTACGTCGAGATATAATACCTAGCTAAGGGGACCTACAATAAACACTAACTAAACTATCGTCAGAATCATACCGATAGTTTAATAGCCTTTCACAGAGAAGTATGTGTCTTCTTTCTCTTCTGACGATGGTCAAGGATGCTCTGATTCGTTTTGTGTGTAAGTATAGTATCCGAAGAAAGGAACCTATAATTAAGGTATCGCTTAAAGCTGTAATGGTTATCTACAGGCATATATGTGCCTATTCTCTCCTGCTGGCATGGTCAGGGTTTTATAACATGTTTAGTGTGCAGATATAGTATGTACATAAGACAACCTACTACTGCATGATGGTTGTATATATACGATTCACCCTCGCTAGCGGACCGAGACCACATATCACCAAGATCTCTATTGAGTCTACAACTAAAATACCGTACTTATACCTAAGATCCTTCATCGGAATCAAATCCGCACCACTTAGCTGGTAACTTTAATAGTTATATACAGAGAGACCTCTTTGACCCGTTCTGTGTTATATAGAGCATTTAGACAAGGACAACTGCAGTATCATACGTATACTTAATGGGAATCAAAGTAGTGATAGTTTTATAGAGACATGTTTGAACCTATTTTATCCAAATTTCGATTAGTAAGACGTGTCTGACCCATTCTGTATCTGTAATACATCTAGGAAAGGGGACCTACAATTATAATGTTATACGAATACCTAAGATGAGCAGCCCTTTTAATAGCTTAAAGCTTTAATGGTTACACACGCAGAGGCATGTACTCTAGATGGCGGTGGTCAGGGATTCTTTCGTCTATTCTATGCATAGTATCTATTTATGAGAACTAAAGTGTAGTCCGTAAATCGAAGAGTTGAATTGATATCGCGTAGCATAAAGTTTCAATGGTTTTTACACGTAGGTGTTGATTTGCTCAAAATGATAATGGTCAAGGTTTCTCTTGCCGTCCTGCAAGTATAGTACCTAGATGGAGAGCTCTATAACTAAAGTGCCGTATGTTACCTAAGATGAACACAATTGGAATCGAACCTATACCACTTAATATTTCCAATAGTCTGTGTAGGCAGGTATATGATCTTGGTTTGGCGATAGTGATGCCCAAAGTCGCGGTCACCTGTTCTATATGTGCAAACAGTATCTAGATACTAGACACATAACTAAAGTGTCGTATGTTACGTAAGATGAATCGTAAATAACATTGAGCCTACGCCATTTAGCTAAAAATTCCAACAGTTTGTACATACAGATAATAAGACCTTGTTCTTCAGCTAGCTATGGCCAAAGCTTCTGTTACCTGCTCCATATGTACAAACAGTAACTAGATGAGGAGACACATAACTAACGTGTCGTATGCTACCTAAGATGAATCACAATTGAAATCGAACCTACGCCATTTAGCTAAAAATTCCAATAGTTTGTACTGGGAAGTAATACAACCTTGTTCTTCAGATAGCAATGGCCAAAGCTTCTGTTATCTGTTCCATATGTACAAACATTATCTACATGAGGGGACACATGCTACCTAAGATGAATCACAATTGAAATCTAACCTACGCCATTTAGCTAAAAATTCCAATTGTTTGTACAGACAGGCAATACGACCTTGTTGTTCGGATAGCGATGGCCAAAGCTTCTGTTACCTGTTCCATATGTACAAACATTATCTACATGAGGGGACACATGCTACCTAAGATGAATCACAATTGAAATCGAACCTACGCAATTTACCTAAAAATTCCAATCGTTTGTACAGACAGGTAATACGACGTTGTTCTTCGGATAGCGATGACCAAAGCTTCTGTTACCTGTTCCATATGTACAAACAGTATCTAGATGAGGGGACACATGCTACCTACGATGAATCACAATTGAAATCGAACCTACGCCGTTTAGCTAAAAATTCCAATAGTTTGTACAGGGAGGTAATACGACCTTGTTCTTCAGATGCGATTGCCAAAGCTTCTGTTACCTGTTGTATATGTACAACTAGTATCTAGGTTAAGGTACACATAACTAAAGTGTCGTTTGTAAGATTTAGGCTATTGGAATCGAATGGGAGAATGTATGCCCTGTTTTCTCGAAATGGCGATGGTCTACAACTCATTTTATGTTAAGTGGACCATCCCCTCCTAATGGAACTTACACTACGTAGCTCGAAACTTTATTGATTTTATGTATTTTAGTGATGGTCACACTCTATCCAACTTGTTCTGTATATGGTATCCAGATACAGGGAACTTACAACTAAAGTGTAGTACGTATAACTAAGAAGAATCATCCCTTTAATTGTTGTGCCCCTTTTGTCTAGCGATGATCGTGGCCTTTCGCTATTTTGGTATATTATTTAGATACGCAAACTTACAACGCGCCATGCATATAAAATGAGACACGTTCGGAATAGAACTGGCGCCACACAACTCAAAGTCGCATGTTTGATTAATGGCGACCTATTGTTTTATATTAAATACTAAAAGTAGTTAACTACGGCAGCTAAATTAAAGATGTTACATTAACAGGATCAAGCTGGTGTGTAAATAAATAACAGAAAACTTTTGACGGTCGCTGGTAGAAAGTAGGATCTAAACCAACTTGCATTATAGAACAGGTATCCAAATTTACCTGACTAAGAAATATAGGAGTATTTATGACTACACATACATATACGGTCACCTTGAGATGTAAACAATAATTAGGCATTGAAAATAATGTAGCATGTACTGGTCCTACCACTCCCAGATAGAATATTTCGACTGGTTTCGTTAAGAAAGATCAGATATTATTCCGAGAATAAATAGTGGCGTCGATGATTTAAAATGCACGAAAATTAACGTCATTTATATTGTCCGTGTTTATCGTAAAGTACTTTTAGAGCGATATTGGGTTACATTTTAATGAGTTCATTTGCATTCATGCCTATAAACTGCTAGACTTTGTACGTGAAAACACATTTACAGGTGATAGATAAGCTTACTGTCATGTTTAACATAATTTGGGCCACTTTTGGGATTATCGCATCGCACATGAATAATCGAACTTTAATAAATACCAGTCGTTATTCAATCATTTGACCTTTCACACCTAACACGAAAGCGCTCAATATCGTCCTACAAAACTTAATTTCATTGTTTTGACTAACCTGGGTCGTTAAATTTTTAAGTGCGAAATAAGAGGTTTACTTCTCGCGTTAATTATGGTAATGGTTAATTTAAAATTTTCAATCAGACCGTAAACAAATTAAAAATTAGTGATAGAATAAATAGTTTTTGCCCAAGGTTATATCGTTTGCCTTCGAACTTCTTGAATTAACCGGCAGCTTTATGTGGATGTTTATTTTGATATGAAGATTACATTTTGGCGCTTTTAAAAGAATGCCAAAAATGTCAGGGTACGCATCTAAATACTGGAGATGAATGAACTTACAAGACAGCGGGTTTGTTTTTCCCAACGGAAATCTAGATTTTATTGTACCTTAATCACGTATCCATATAAAATTGTGAATTTATTATTTGTCACGATCGGAAAATGCATTAGAATTGTATGATAAAACCATAAAACCATTAAAACCCGGCATGATTTAGAAGGGTACTGATAACGCCTGTACTACTATTTAAAAAAATAATTCGCATTATATCCGTATTCGTATACTTTATACTGGGTGATTAAGATTGCTAGAAGGTTTATTTAAGTTGGTGCAACAGTTTGGTCCGTACATGAATACAGTTTACAATCTAAACTTGATTTTGGAATTAGACCGGAAATGTTCTTCTTGAAGACACGATTAACAGAACAACTGCCAGATTATACAATTTTTTGTAATGTTAACTACTTATCCTAAGTAATAAACAGGATGTCCTAAAAATGCGCCCACACTGGTTGTTACAAAGTTCCTTGGACCAAAATAGGGCGATTTAGTCTACCCTAATTCTAACCAAAAGCGCCTCACTGAGGCGGTAGCGGCCGATACAGTTCTAGAACACATTTTTCATTAATAAAAAAGTGCTTTGCTTGTTTCATATGAAATTCATTATGTGGCTCTTACATAGCAAGTGATTATAGTGATTATTACTACAATGAGAGAGCTCGAAATGTCACTTAAGCACCTCAAATTGATTGATATTACAGTCCAACTACGTTGTAACAAGCTTTTGGGATTGTAAAAAATTGCTGGACATATCCGTCAAAGGTAATATCCGGAAAACCCGAATTACTTAAGAGTGCGAAAATTTAAATAGAATGTTGGCGATAAATAAGAACAGATTGTCGTTCTTAAAAAGTTCTTAGAATATTATATGAGGACGTTTAATCAATTATTGTCCCTAACATAGAAGGCACTGATCGACAAAAAAATATTTTGTTGAAATAGAATAATTCGAGACAAAGGCTGTGATAAAATACATTTTTAAGAAGGGTTTATCATCGCAGGAAATTTGTAATAACATGTGTTGGAGTGTTGGGTGATTCCACCCCGTCATATCAAGTAAGCACCAAAAACGGTTGTCATTCAAGAAAATATTGATCTGGTCTATGATATAATACTGAGTACTGAGAATTATGATCAAATATATTGCTTAGACATAGGGCGGGGACGGCTCAGTGGTAAGAGAGCCAAGCGTTTAATATAGTAGTCCAAATGCTTCCCGGCTCGAATCACTCCAGGGTCAGAAATTTTTCTAATTCCTGGGTGATCGGTACTAGATCCCGGTTTCCATTTACCATTTGGGATCAAATTAATGGTACTCCTCGGGTTACGATCGCACTAGAGGACTAACAAGATCACATAAACACAAATATACCACACAGCAGACAGGTTAAGCATGGTTACGCACCAACACGGTAAACCGCATAGTTGGGCCCTGTTGTGCATTGCACAAACTAGCTTAGCCTTGCCTCACACCAAAGCGATGGGCCTAAAGACCTGTGGAAGCTCCATGATAGTAATAATATTGCTCAGACATGTGGCTTATCCGTTGGAAGCGTTGAGAAAATTTTTCACGAGGAACTGGTCTGAAAAAAGTCTTCGCAGGATGGATTCCGAAAATATTGTCGCCTGATCAGAAGTAGGCCAGGTTTCTTACTGCTGCGAGTAATTTGAGATTAATGGACACGGATTTGTATGGATTTATGGAAATATTTGTAAATATAGATGAAACCTGGGTTGTGAGGCTATAAAGCAAAAAGGCGTGGAAAATTGAAACGCGGCGTACTGTTCCACCCAGACAACGCTCCTGCTCACAAGAGCTGTGTTTTTGTGGCTCCTATCCACAATACTGGATTTGAAATTGTAGAACAACCCTCATATTCGGCAGTGACTTTCACGTGTTCCCCAAAATATAAGAACATCTTCGGGTAACTCATTTTCCGGACGATGAAGAGGTAATAGCTGCTATGAATGAGGGGTTTGCAAAGCATGATAAAGAGTTTTTTTCTAAAGGCATTCAAGCTCTGCATCATCGTTATTTTAAGTGTGTTAACCTTTTAGGAGATTATGTTGAGAAATAATTTTTTTCAAATGTCTAAATCATTTGCTTGCATCATCATCATCATCATCTGACATGGAGCTGACTCGAGGGTCGATCCTGGATTATGCCCGGCCCACCCCATGCCAGTAGGTGGGTAGGAATTTACTTTCGAGTTGCCCACCCTTAGTTGGAACTACTCCAGTTGGACAAAATTCGTAATATCGGTGTATAATAATCCAATCTGGCCGTAGCAAAGAGCCTTCCTCAAGAAAATGGCGAGATAGGACACATGCAGTTCAATCAACACCATCTAGCGGTGGTGTAAGCGCTATGGTAGCATGTGTTACAACCTAACCTAACCTTCTGTCCACAACACAATACAATGCTATCATAATTACATTTTATGTGGGCTTAGTAAAACACAGCAGCCCAAAGAAAGTTATTGGTATTTGTAACAACTATCTGTTTGTTTTGGTGTGCCATCTATCGCTATATTTCTGAAGTAATGAATGGATAATGAATTGAAGAATAAGCTAATGGTTGAATGATGTGGAACTTGTAGAAAATGTATACGACATTTAGAAAATAGTTTTTTAAGCTCATGTTAAAAAACTGAAGCTTCTGAGTGATCCAACAAAGATGGAAAAGTCTTGAAAAACCTTAATATTAAAAGTTTGTTGAGTTTATTTTTTTTTTAAATCAAAATAGCTGTAACACTGTAGAAAATCAATTAAAGTTCAGAGCTTCCGCATCTTCGCTCTCACGCGTGCCAAATTCATAACACGTGGTTATGTGGTGGCCACTACGCATTGGCAAGGGAATTAATACCCCTTGTTTATTCGAACGCAGGTACCCTAGTCAATTAAAATGACTGAGTAGGCCGCCCGCAGGACATACTCCCGTATGTATAAGTTTTTTAAACTCGTTTTTGTTGCATTATTTTTATCGTTTAAAACACGTTTGTAACATTTATCTCTTCTTCGAGTGCTTTATAGCGATCTTCTCTCCTATGCTTGTGTTGCGCGTTTACAGTGGCACAGACATAGAGGACCCTACAGTTTAACGTGGGCTCCGAACCACGGGAAGTGTAAACACACTTCGGCTCCAGAGAAGAGTTACTAAGCAGAATACCTCTCTAGTTTACCATTGCCTTGCTAGGGAGAACGGCCGTTAATTCGATGTTCCTACACAGAGAATTGAACCCAGGACCTTCGGTGTAGAAGTTTAACGCGCTAACTTCTAGCCCACGGCCAGCTCTGTGTGACATTTAAATCTTACATTTAAATCTTTTAAATTTTATATGACAGATTTTCCATGTGCAACTGTTAAAAACACTAAAATGTATATTGTTTAAATAACATCATTTAATGATCTTGATAAGCAGGGTGGGATAGCATGCGTTGAATTCCGCGATTTAAAATACAAACAAAGGCTTTGTTAGAAAATGTGAAATTTAGAATTAAACTTGTCTAAATTACTACTAGCTAAAAATTGTTTAAAATTGTGGAGCTACAAGTATGTAAGTAATATATTTAGAAGTTAGAAGTTGGGTATTCTAAACAGTTTATAGCTTTAAAAAGTAAGAAAAGCTGGTTTCTTCCTGTTTCTGTACTTAAATTTTATAAAAGATTCATATTCATGTTAAACGATTGTTTTAGAAAACAATTTTCAATATGTTATA
>JABXWE010012713.1:0-42980 GCA_014611495.1 Limonius californicus
ACTTACCCTACCAATTTATCGCCTCTACCTTTATCTCCTAGTTACATTCCAATGTCTCTGCCAATCCTAGTCTCAGTCGTTGTTCCTTCATTCCAACTTTCCTTCTCTATTTCTCCCCTTCCCAGCCTTTCCTAAATGCTTGTATTTTCTATTTTATCCCACTTTATCTCTATCTTACTTTCTGTGTACATTGGTATGCATACCATTTCGTCTTAATATTTGCTATTGCGAACCGCAAACGATTTTTGTTAGTCAGTTATCTAACACAATATTAAATATATTTTTAAAATAATAATAATCATAATTTCAATAAATCTATTGTGCAAATTAATATTATTAAATGTTTACAATATTACAAAATGTCAAAATAATGTATTAAGCTAAAATAAATTTGTTGATATTGTGATTATTATTACTTTAAAATATAAATACGAATTTCAAGAAAGTAAGGTGAGAAACAATTAACAGTGTAATATTTGGATATAAGTTTGCATCGCTACTACAGCTTGTCTATAAACGTATACGATTTTTATTGGTATATAAAAGGTCTATTATTTTTTTGTTTGTAAGCAGTTTGTACTGGTTCAAGTCAGGCCACCAGAAGGGTCGATTTAGTTAGCATGTTTCAGGAAGTAAATTTGGTTGTTTATTTGTCTGCCTCTATGCGAAATATAACTTAAACTAATTTTGTTTTTTGCAAATTATTATGAATTAAAATTTTGGTCGGAAGACACCAAACCTCAGATTTGAAAAAAATATGACATAATAAATATTTCCCCTTTCGTATGATGTCAGAAGTTCTGGAAGATTTAAGTATCTTGAACCGTTCAAGTATATGTTAATTAGTTGTTCTTTCGTGCACCAAAACCAGAATCATATGTTAAACTAAAATTAATTACATAAATCCCAAGAGGATTTGCCTAGAATACATCTAAACAACTAACGTATCCGTCACTGGAAAAAGTAAATCTTCCAACAAAAATTCTGTTCTATCTACCACTTAATTACATAACAACTTTTTCGCTCTTAAAATAATAAATAATTATTGCATCCAATACTCAAACATTCACAACAAAAAATTAACGAAGAGACATATGGCGCCCATACCCTGTTTCGGCTTCCTTGAACTTAATTAGTCCAACCAAATGACGTTTTGGGAAATGGGCCACCGATGTGGACTTTGATACTCAGCAGAAGCTACTTCTGTTTCTATTCCGGCAAAAAGTGATATTCCAATTTTACAATTAAAAGTAACAGTTGCGTCATCTAAGTATCAAAAATTTTGGTAGTCAGAGCTGAGGTTTTCCTTAGAAATGGGAGAACAGTATTTGTGGAATAATCGATGGAACAATGATAGAATTCCCAGAAAGTTTCTTCGCATAATTTAACGGTATTACTTGAGCCTGATTCAGATCTAAATAAGTAGTGAATATCGGCATTCATCTGAATACTGTGGGTAAGTAGTATTTCCATTTGCTGTGTTTTTTAAGCCATGTCATCATCATTTATATGCAAGATATTTGCTGGAAAAACCTGGGTAAACTGCGTAGGTCAAGAAATTGTAACGAACAATAGTTTTCTTTATCAAGATTTTCAGATAACTGGTAAACGGTGATGCATAAGACATGTTACAAACTTCGGTAAAATACAATTTATATCACTCTGATGGTATTCAATATATTGTATACAAAAAACCAAATATCGCATTTATAATGAATATATAGCAAATTCAATAAGAAACGTTGAAAATCATATATTAGATAGAAATGCCACATTATATTTAAAAAAATTAAAATTTGTGATATGTATTTGTCTAAAAGACAAGGCAATTTATTTTGTGCCATATGTTTTACATTTCCAAATTTTTAAATGTAATGTGTTACTTTTATCTTAAAAGTCGTAATCTCTATACTCTTCTTCTTGGAGTGCTTTGTTTCTTACGAAACAAAGTGATCTTCTCTCCTATGCCGGTGTTGCAAAAAGATTTTTAAGCTACACTGGTGCAGCAAAATGGAAACTGTTTTAGTATATAGTTTTATCGATAATAATTACAACAATACTTTGTAATATTATATGAAAAAATTATTGAATTTAATTATCATTTATGCTAATTGGTATGGATGAGGATGAAAGGAGGAAAACTGAGGATGAGGCGGATAAGCAGGAAGATGAAACGAGAAGGCGAGGAAAAAGAGAATAATAATGAGGAAAACTATCAGGAGAATAATGAGGAAGGAGCAGATGAGAATGAGGAGAAGAAGGAGGAGGAGAAGTATAAGAAGAAGAAGGCGGAATAGGAGGAAAAAGTGAAGAAAGCGGAAGAGTAGGAAAAGGAGGCTAGGGAGAAGAAGAAGAGGAGGAGAATATCTAGGGAGAAGCAGGGACAGATGAACGGAAGAAAATGAAAGGTGAACATAAATGCATAACTTAACATCCGTAAGGATTATACTATTTTTATGAGTTCGTTGAAGTCTTTCGCAGCTGGTAAAAGTTGGCGCTTGCTGCTTAACCAACCTGAATGGATTCTATATAATATATTTTAAGATGTTTTATAAATTGAGCTATATAGGATATCCAAACAGGGCCTAGGTATTAGTATATTCGAGGATTTTTCTTCATAAAGAAGCCTGCAAAACGACGGCCATATAGAACATGCAAAAGGATTTTTAAGGGTTTACAGAAATTCAAAAGTTCAAATCAGCTGAAAAAGGGCAGTCTGAATATGATTTTCATCCGTGTCCAATTGTTTTTAAACTTAATTTTAGTGTACAATAGACTTTAATGTGTATTCATTATGTATTGAAAGCATGTTTTAATCTGAAGAAAACTTGCCCTGTACATTTTCTTAATCTATGCAGATGCTCTTAATCTCAGTTCTTTCTCTAGATTAAATACTGTAATTGTTTGGATATGTAGCAAACACTCCAATGTAGCGCTAGCTAGATCCTCTTAAAGAACCTATACAATACTGGGCATAACAGATTTTTGAAAAGACTTATATAGAATTCATCCAGGCTTGTCAAGCAATGCAAACGCGGATTATTACCAGTTGAGAGAGACTAAAGAAACGTGTATAAGAAAATTGAGTATTATAATAATTGTAGTAGATATTACAAACTGTATCGCTTAGTTAAATACACATATTTTGTTTTCTATAATCAGCTCTTACAGAAAACGTTTGTAGACCATATTGTATTAATAGTTTTAATCTCCATACCAAGAGTGCGCTACCTAGAAGTCACTTATTGCATTATTCCAATTTTGTGAACAATGAAACTGACGTGACAGTTGGAGGTAATATAGTGAGCAATTTAAAACGCACAACTAAGTTAAATTTGGTTGGACAAAAATACAAATCTTCCTGTTAGTGTATAAATATTATTTATATATATATATATTATTTTTGGAATCAGTAAATGATTTCTGTTTCATCACGTGATAAAATTGAATTATCTTTACTTCAACGGTACCTATTCCATTTCTTTCAAGGCACATTGTATATTTCATTGTATAAAACAGGAGTGCTCGACATAGTTGAGATTCCAATGGAAGCTTTATTTGTATTGAGGTATGCAGGTCTACCGAACTTAAGGCAAATGTTAGACTGGAATTGTACTAAGACATTCTTTTATTCGCGGTGACTTAAAATAAGTGTTTTTTATTGCCACCGTATCTACGTTAATAAAAGGCTTCGCCACTTGCAGATTTTTAAACGGGTAGACAACATATTCACTATTGAAAGAGGGTGAATAAATTATGAATAAAAGTGTAAGAACTTATGATAAAAAATTGCCAAAGGTACCATCCTATAAGAACATAATTCACACAATCTCAATGTCAAAATGTATCTGATTTTCTTACAGTCAGAACAGTACCGAGACTGTAACCAATTGTTGTGTATATTGGATGCAGTTCGCTAACCAGCGTTCAGGTAGACGGCCCTAAGACCCAGGAAGGACAGGGAAAAGAAACGAATATAATACTTTGTCGATGTAAAAAGTTCCAAGTTACTTTAGGATTCCCTTAATGTAGAACTGTGAAGTCATGTCGATTACGAGGAAAATTTCCAAGTGAAGTTTATACCATTAAATGTTCGTACGGAAGAACACAACCCATAATTAATACAACCTGATTGAATGATTTACACGTGATCATCATGGAATTTCTCTAAAGACTAGTCCAGATTTCCCAAATGCGTATGTCCGATTTTATAGCAATAATTCTTCTAGGCTCATTAATAAACTAATTAATCTACTGTTATGACTGCAAATAAGGCAAGCCCCCAAGTTCAACGTTATGAGAGGCGGCAAGACTGAATCTTCTGAGGTTAAATGACTCATGGGTCGCGAATAGCGAGCGCTGGTATTTCGCGGGCGAGTTGCGGCGATGTCGGTGGTCATTCTGCGAATTTTAGTTCGACAAGCATGAATCATCTATTTACATCTGTTTTATAACAATGCACCACCCGGGGCATCTTTAATTGATGTTTAATGATCCCCCTAATTAATATATGAAGTAAGATAAGTATTTAGTTTGAGGTTTTTCTAGGAGCTTCAAAAGTAACATCTTCAACGTCCGCTATGTCATATTTCTCATAAATAACAAAGTAAAGGAAAATAACACAAACGTCACAGAGTCTAATAATGCAATCTAAATAAACATTAATTGACGTTATTGGAACTTTTCTCAGCAATTGCACTTACTATAAACACTCGGTACAATTTGTAACATGATGGTTCAATTAAATCACAGCTGGTTTTCCGGATTTTTTCCTTGAATGCACGCCTACTGCGAATGTTCTACAGCAATAAAACCGCTTTTATATGATGCCTTGGAAATTTCTGCTGCTTCCTCATCCTTCCGTATTTGGTTGATTTATAATCTACCAACAGTTTGAGGTGATATTGTAGGAGAAACCGCATGAATGAATGGAGTAAACCAGATAATACTATTGTCTCAAAATTACCTATTCGATGAGGCAATATCATACAAACTGGTAATGCTAATGATTTTTAGGAAAGCGTATCTTTAGATTGAAGAAATAATTATGCCCTTCGTAAGAAAAGCGAGTTCACTTCAACATGCAGCGGACACTATAAACACCTAAGGCAGGAAGTTTTAAATTAAGTAATTTATTAACATTGGGGATCGGAAATACTTTAGCTACTTGTGTTTCATATTGTTTTATATTCACCACTTTACAATCATCAATGAAGCATTCAAAGTAACTGTTTCGAATTATTCGAATTATCAAATATAATTTTGCAAAAGATGCATAAAATTCGCACCAATATTCTTGCAGGCGACAATATTCTACCAAAAATCCCCGTTGGAATAAACTTTATAATAAAATCCCGGTAGTTAAACATTCCCAACAAGAAAACGCAACAAAAATCTCGCCGTGAAAATTTCACTAGTAAAAGAACCTTCATATTTCATAAATCCCGTTAGTAAAAATTTTTAATATCCCAAATCTTACTGCAAACAACATCTACAGTATCTACATCTGTAGTATAAAATTCCTCTGGTCAAATTGCACCAAGGATGTTATGGAGCAGTTCTCAAACTTTCTGAAAGCTTGATCCCCTTTTGCCCGTTGTTGGCCTCTTGTAGTACTCAACTTCATTCAGAATCAGCGGCTAAACGACCAGTTGACGCCATCTATTACCAAGTAGCGCAATTTATTTATTTGTTTTCCGTGTTCCAGAAATTTCTACCATATTCGGAAGGGTGTTAGATGGCACTAGAATAATCTGGAAAATCCATTTTGCTTTATATAAGTAACGGACGGCGATGAGGCTAGCCATCTTTCCAAATTTTGTGCTATATTACTGACTGTGTATTGAGTGCAATAAATCGATAACAAACGCTTAACGTTAAGTGCAAGTTGTACTCGTTTTGTTAAAGATGGATACATTTTTGAAACGGTCATTAGAATCTTCCGCGCCTGGCAGTGGCAAGAATATAAATAAAAATAAATAGTACAGCGATGAATATCTCAAATATGTTTTTACAGTTATCTCCCGGAAACCCCAGTGCGTACTTTGTCGAGAAGTGTTGTCAGAAGAAACAATAAAAGCCTGCAGAATTCTCTAAAAGAAAGCTAAATTCCTCCCATAAGGAGCAAGCCACTTTTACATCAGCAACCACTACTAACGAAAAAGCACTACCATCAAGTTATAGAGTAACATTTCGCATTGCATAGTAAGCTACATACAATTACTGAAGATCTAATTTTACCAGCAGCCGTTGAAATGGTATAAATAATGGTTGGTGAGAAAGAGCTGACAAGCTGAAAGCAATTCTCCTTTCTAATAACTTCTATCCAAAGAATAATAAGTGACATGGTAAAAGATATTCGAACACAAGTTGTTGAAAATATTAAGTCTACGTACTTCTCATTACAGATGGACGAATCCACGGATACTTCTAACTGTGCCCAATTTATAGCATGTATAAGATGCAATACTGGACATGGTATTACAGAAGATATTTTATTTTTACCCCATTAGAGATTAATATTATCCCAAAATGTTTATTCAACACTTTCATGCAAGGTAGGTACTAATAAATACGAAATTGACTGGTCAAAACGCGTTGCTATATACAACGCTGACACCAAGGCTATGGCAGGACATCCACCTGCTCTTGTCAGATTAAACAAAGACAATGCCAAAAGCTACATGATTACACTGTTTTTTACATCGAGAATCTCTTGCATCAGAAGCTCTACTTTCTTAAATGGATTGTGTTTTGAAAAATGTCATAAGAGTGATAAATTTCATCAAAGGAAAAGCATTGCAGACACAAATATTTCGAAAAATTTGTGAAGACCTGGGGTCCTTATAAGCAAATCTTCTTTATCACACGGAAGTAACATGGATTTCGAGGGGTAACGTCTTGAAAAGGGTTTTTTCAGTTGAAAGCGGAACTTTTGACGTATCTGCAAGATGAGTAACCGGGATATGAGAACATATTTTCCAACTCCCTTTGACTTCTTAGACTGGCTGTCCTTGCTGATATTTTTGATCACTAAAATACTCTAAATAGCATTTTGCAAGGCCGTAGTATTTAACATTATTTTCATATTTTCATAATTGTGATCCTCGTTTGTACCGCTTGAGCAGTGTCGAGGCGGTGTGAGGCAAAGCTAAACTAATTTGTGCAATGCACAACAGGGCCCGACTCTGCGGGTTACCGTGTTGGTGCGTAACCGTGCTTGACTTGCCTGGTGTTTGGATGTTTTTGTTTATGGTCTTGTTACTCCTCTAATGCGACCGAAATACGAAGAGTGCCATTAATTTGATCCTGAATGGGAAATGAAGACCAGGACCCCGTACCGACCACCCAGGGAATTAGAAAAATTTCCGACCCCTGGAGTAATTCGAACCGGGAAGCATTCGGACTATTACGTGAAAAGCCTGGCTGTCTTACCACTGAGCCACCCCAGCCACCAATATTAAGATTATAAGATTTATAAAGAAACTTGATTTCTGATTATCATCAATTGGAAAAAAGAAATTTGATTCATTACACTGCGTTCAACATAGCATGGAAAACTTAATTAAGGATGATAATATGCTAAATTCTGAGCACGTGTTTTCAGATATGGAAGTTAGTTTCCACAATTTAAAGCAACAGCTCATTGATTGTTACCCCAAAGAAAATCAAAACAGTTATGACAATCACAGATGGATACTGAATTCGTTTTTAGAAAATTCCATTAAACAAGCTGAAAATTCGACACAAACATGAAAGAAAAACTTATTGAAATATCGTGTGATGGAACGTTGAAGCTAGACTTCTTTTCCCAGAGCGAACTACAATTTTGGACAAAAAGAATCCAAGAATATCCCGAGCTTGCGGACAAAGATATAAAGTGTTTGGTACCATTTGCTACATCATATTTGTGCAAATTAAGTTTCTCGTCTATGCCTGCCATCAAAACAAAAGTAAGAAATCGCCTCGAATTTGAAAATGATATTATTGTGTGTGTGTGTATAGAATACAGGGCCCAGATTTAAAAAGCTAGTTTCTGAAGAACAGGAATATACATCGCATTAATGTTTTTACTTTGCAACTTGTTTTTATGTTTACAGTTATTTATGTTTTGGTTCTTGCATTTATTAAAAATTTTGAGATATTTTCGTTTACTTTGTGAAAGGCAGAAATACTCGTACATGTCTTTAAAAGGCTTTTTGTTTTATTTTGGAAATCCTCCCGCGACCTTCCTAACCCTTTATTGTGACTCATTAGCTTAGGGTGTCGCGACCCACACTTTGGGAACCACTGATAGATAATGGATGCGGCATATGCACGCTGTTGTGAAGTTACTTAGAGGCAACAACTATATGGAAAATAATGCACTTTAGCGATTTTCTTCTTTGTCCAATTGTAGCATCCATTTCCTACACAATGCAGTATTTTAATGACGCAAAGTTTTGCCACGAAGTTATGAATTTAAACTTAATACACGCAAAAGTATTTGTAAACCCGGTTGATGGCGTGGGGTATCAGTTGTATTTAGGCTTGGCATTAGAAAATTATACAGCTGGTAATGTGCAATACCGCATCTCTATAACATCCTTGAATTGTGTCATGTACAACAAACGTATTAGTATAAATTTTGTCATAAAATATTTAAACAGAAAATATCAGCATCCTCATTATAACATTTAAGTCAAAAATATCAGCTGTATTACGCTTCCAGTAGAAATACTATCTGTGAAAATCACATTTTCTTAAAGATACATCAGGTTTTACTGATTAAAAAACTCATGGTCAAAATTTCCCGAGTAAAATCTTGATATATTTACTTCATAACTGGACTATTAATAGAAAATCTTCATACCTCGCCTATAGAATTCCGCTGAATAACAATTACATCATCAAAAATTTGGTGGTAAGTAAAAAATTCCACCAGGTAAAAAGTCCCATTAGCCAAAATAAAAGAGCTATAAATAAGACATAAAATTTCCCCATAAAATCTTTTGCTAGTAGAAGATGTAGGTAGACGTACTTTTACACTTTAAGACAAAAACAAATACAAAAAATTTCTCATTAATTCACAATTCTAACAGTATAACACTTTCCAGTGCGAATGCCTTTGAAATTCGCATTAAGGGAGATCTCGCTGCTTAAAGGTATTTCGTTAGTGAAATTACCACCCGGAGAAACTTATCTCTTTGGTTAAAATCACCCGAGAAATATCCCACCATTCGCTCTCTAAAATAGCACAGTTGATATTTTGTTTAAAAAATTCCACTACTGTACCGGTAAGAAATCTCGACGTTCTTGTTACATAACCGCGGCGGTTAAAATCAAGCCATTAAAAATTCCTAGATAACATTTAGCAAATATAAATGTCATTCTTTCCGATGCAAAATTCCGGCAAAATATTACGCTAATAAAAATATCACACTACAAAAAGGAAAATACTTGCTAGCCCAAAATATCACTAATTCCGTATTTCGTCAGTGAGAATCTGTAAGAACAGGCATTAGCAGAAATATATTTGGTTAGAAAGAAATTCTATCAGTAGCATATCCCTTGATTTCCATTGCAATATAGTCTTGAAGAATAGCCATCAAAAGTCTCACCGGTAAAACATTTCTCAAATAAATAAATCCCATTGCCGAAAATTCCATCTTGCGAGGAACGCAATAGCTATCGCGTACCAATAATAATTATCATTCTCACATTCAATTCGTTAAATATGCAGTTATTAAAAATCCATGAAAACATATCCGCTTACTCTTTAAAAAATAGATATAAATCCCGTTGGCTATAATTCTTACTTCTACTACTCTGCTAGCATTTCGCTCTGCTAGCAATTGTTTGATGAAAAAGCTTCAACCTCCAAGACCACAAAGCTCCATGTCATAGAGCAAACGTTTTCCGATCGTTACTATTCAATAATAGTCGATAGTATGAACAGACCAGCACTATCGCAGGATCCCATACGAAACCTGTAGTAAAGGATATCTACTATAATTTCTAAAAGAAGCCAAAAAAGCGGAGTGCATTAAAGCCTTCATTCATGTCTGGTTTATCTGTATTTCTGAGGAACAACAAGGAAAACTGGTAGAATCTACCATGGAGCTAATGAATCGTAACCATCAACTTGAATGACCCCGAAGCATATCAAAGAAACAGTTTAAAATTCTTGATAAACCTACTGACACCAAATGCTTGAAAGTTTGTTGCTTCAAATTTGAAAGACATGATGCAAACCTAACTAATATTTTACACTCATGCCTTTCAAAAAATTAGTGAAATCAGTGTCGGCCCGTGATATTGTACAGTAGTAGTACCACAGCTGTGCGTTGTCTAGACCTTCTTCATTGTTTTTTCCAGACTTCAAAAAACAAAAGCCATATCCCATGTATTTACAACTTACTTTTGCCGTATTTGATATTTGCCTTCTTCAACTCACAATAAGTGTTCAAATGTAGGTCATAAATATATCAAAGTTATGCAAAATTTTATAATTTTTACTTTTTCAGCGAAAACCTTACTTTCATGAACTTTCCTCCCAGATTACACAACGAAATCAGTCAATAACACATAAGTGTTAATTGTATGGCACTATATATAAATTCCATCCCACATCATTTTTTAATTGTAAGTAAGTTAAACACCCAAAATTTAGCTAGTGTTTACAAATGCTATCACGTGTATTTTATTCATGCCCCAATAAGTTCATTCTTAAGGCTCACTAAATCATTTAACTTTGATATTGATATGTCAAAATAGTTTTGAGTAAAGAGGAATTAAACTGAATTTTAATAATTAGATTAATTGCCTTTATCATTTCTTCCGTTTGTTTCCTGAACTACAAAACGTTTCCGATTTTGATAAAAGGAGTAATTAATAGCTTTATTTTTGTGACTGTCCATTATAAGATATAGTATTATGACTAATCGGAAGGATGTGTAGTGCATTTTTAGAACAATTTTATAATGAAATCATTTCCTGCCTAGTTATCAACCCCTTGGGAAGTACTTCCGTCTTTTCGGGCAGTATTCTTGTCCACGGTAAAATAGACTATCGTAATGACTTTTATTATTATTTTTATTTAACCGGAAAAAGACATTCCAATTAAGATACAAACATTTCTGTTTAGACGCGGTTTTAGTGAACCTCAAAAAACATTAGATAGGAATTGTGGATGGTGTTCCCTTAAGGTCAAACTGTGTCCTGGATTTGCTGTGTTCATTACGCAACGACAATGGTTTTTAACAATTAGTGTGACTACAGCATTAAACTTTTCATTTTGGTATAGTAGTGCCAACCTCAAGAGTCAGACTTAATTTCTTTTTATTGTGTGATACCAACTTTGCGTGTTCATATTAAATCAATATTAGAAATTCAGTGTTCATCAATGGTGGTCATGAGGTATTTAAATTTTTACAATTGTAGTAGAAAAAATAGATTTTATTAACAGATTTTCACTTCTCATCTTTTTTTAGGCTGTTAGTGACAGATACTTTAAGCCCTCTATGAAGAAGGTTTATGTGTATGTGTTAATAGACTTTCAAAGTATTTGTAATCTGTGATGATTAGTCTTTGGAATGAAAATATTTAACATTCAGATTCAAGCTTGCAAAGAGATGAATGTTGATCGAGATGTATTTACAGTTTTGTAGAAGTCTAAGAGAAGTTATTATCTCTCAAACTGAATTGAAGAAGTTTATACTCTTAACGATAGTTTCTGTTCTTTAGACTTCATCCCGGGGTAAGCAATCAACTCTTAAGTTTCGGTACCCCTTAGAATGATTATTTCAATTCTATCGATCCATCTATCCTGCCATCAAAGATAACAAGCTCACGTGGAAGGGACCTCTAGTAATTCCAGCGATAGTAAGTTTTGTGGACACCACTTCAAGAATGGTTAGGCAACTGCTAAACCTCGATTAAGCAAACTGTGTTCTTTTCAGCGATTGTTACAGTTCTAGAACACCTTCCCAAGAAAGGTAACTTATTCAGATAGATTTAGTTGCTCGTATCCCTATCGAAGTAGGTAACCACCGTTTTGAGATTTGACGAGGGAATTGGTTTTATGTTTAACGGTAGTTTCAATTCTTTATACGTTCCTACAGAGATAATTAACTTATAAGCTTCGCCTAAGGTTCTTATACTGATTTCGGTACAGTTCCGGTTGTTGGACACACTTCCACAAGAGGGTAACTACCTCCTTAGCTTCGACGAAGGGAGTTTCCAATGATATTCCCAGTTCTGCGAATACCCAATCGAAAGGGATAAGTAGCTGTCATGTTTAAGCAAGGCGATATGTATCCTTCTTAGGGAAGTTTGTAGATCTGCGGATACGATCTTGGAAAGGGTAACTAATACCTAAATTAGTAAAGATACCCATTATGTCTAATCAGCGATAGATTCAGTTATATACGAGGGCTGTTCTCTTTCTGTTGAGCCTAGTAAAGTAATACACAATTTATTGACAAAACACATTTATTTATAATTTTTCAAAATATTCCCCTCCACAGTCAATGCATGTTTGCATCGAGAAAACCAATCTTTAAAACATTTTCTCCAATCTTCCCGCATTAGGTTATTTATTTCATTTTTATATGCGTCAACCGTTTTTTCGGCCGATGTAAAATGTGAACCCCGTAATTTATTCTTTACACGCGGAAATGAAAAGAAATCATTAGGTGCTAGGTCTGGACTATACGGCGAATGACCCATTATTTTCAATGTTTTGAGCATTCAAATATTCAGTCGTTAGAGTAGCAGTGTGCGCCCGAGCGTTATCTTGATGCAAAATGATCCTTCCTCTTGGACGTTTTTCGTGAACATTTTGAAGAACTTGAGGCAAACAATCTCTAGTGTACCATTCAGCATTAACAGTACGACGATCCTCCAGTGCTACAGTGGAAACATGTCCAGTAATTCAAAAAATGTGGCGACCATCTTTTTGTTTCGGCTTTTTTCACGAACAACTTTTGTTGGACCCAATTCGTTTACAAAAAATGGTGTCAATTGCTTTCACAGCAATCTTTAAAGTTGCTTGAATACTCCTGGCAGTAACATGCCGGTCCTCTCCAATCATGTTTCTTACAAGACGAGTGTTCTTTTCTGTAACTGCCGTTTTTGGCTTAGGAGCTCGAAAGTTGTCATTTAAGGAAATTCATTGTACCACCGCTTTACGGTAACTAAGGAACACGACTTGTCACCAAACGCTCGATTGATTTCCTCAAAACATTCTTTACGGCTTAAGCCATGCGTGAATTTGTAAAAACACAGCTCGATCATGCTCTTTATGATTTCTTGGGGGAAGGATTACTTCAAAATTGTGTATTTTAAAAACCTTCAAGTAAATTTGACAACTTTCACTATAATTAAACGTGTAAACAACTATGTTAAAAGGTCAAGCAAAATTTGTTTCAAAATATTACATCTTGCTAGATAGGCTTAGCGGAAAGAGAACAGCCCTCATATATTTCGTATTAGGACTTTATAACGATCCTTTTTATGACACCGACCAATAGAGGTGATTATCTTACAAAGTTGGACTGGGCGAGGGGATCTGGTCTTTTTCATAATTGGTTTCATACGAATAGAGCGAACTAACTGGCTTCGTCGATGGAACTTTTACTATTTTACACGGTATTGTTAGTTGTGTAAACACACTCTCAGAAGACGTTAACTGCGAAATTATAACGCAGAGACCTAGTCTCTTTGTAGCCTTACCTGCAGTTGTAGTAACTCATCTAAGAGATAAATGACCAATGCATAGCCAAACGAAAACACCTGTACTACTTTCAGCGATAGTTTCGTTTCTGCGAGGAGAGTTCTCAGTTCTGTATACACCTCTCCAGCGAGGTGCCTAGGGGATTTGGGTTTTGTTAGCGATTATTCCAGCTATTTGAATTTCCATTACATGGAAATATTTAACTTCTAACGTTTGATGAGGAGACTTGTGCTATTTTCAGTGATAGTTCTAGTTCCGGGCACGTCCTCTCAAAATCAATAATTAACAAAAAGTACCGACCAATATTGTCGGCCCAGCAATCAGTTAATATGGTAGGTGCATTTTGGGTTTCATTTCGTACGATTAGGTCAGTCCAACGCTTAGCCACCGGAATAAATAATACCGGAAATAACACGTTGCTCAGCTTACCCCGGCTGAGCACTATCACTATAACACCACAAACACCTTGGGAAAGTGCAGTGCTCAGGATTCGAACCAGAGCGACTTTGGTAGAAAAACTACTCTACCGCGTCCCCTATTTAATGGTTGTGAAAGTGTACAGAACGCAAAATATTTATTTCTGAATGCGTAATCTTCCGATAAGTTTCTTAAACCCTTTCGCACTTGAAAGTGCAGCGTTGAATTACTTGATGCACCTTGATGGTTTCTGCACAAGGTTGTCTTAAGGCTAACTAACTGTCACTACATTGCAGTTTTTGTTTCATATCTAGAAGAAATATCTATACTGCATATAAATAAATAATTGTATTAGAATCACAACTGGATAAATTATAAATAATTCAATCTGCATTAAATGACATGGTACATGTCATTAGATGCTTTCAATATATTATAAATAATATTTATAAACTACTCTACACCTAGCTTTATAAAAGATTGGTATACAAACAAGAACCTGCTCGATTTTCAACTCTGTTCTCTCTACTTACTCGGTTTCACATTTATTATACATCAAGTAGGGCAGGGTCAAAAGAACTGACGGACTGACAAATGTGCAACGTCTTGACTGGACCGAACATTTTGGCGCGGCCGGTCTGGCGCGGCCGATTTGACGCAGCTGTTTTGGCGCTGACCCGGTTTTGCGCAGGGATGGTTTGGACCAGGGACGTTTTGGCGGAGGTATGTTGGGTGCAGGAACGTTTGGGCACCAACATGTATTAAAGTGACTTGTTCTATAAAAAAGCTTCGTGTTATGAATAAAATTGCAGAAGTATCCAATTTTATTAATAAATCCAATTGTAAACCAACTGATTTATTAAAACTATCTTCAAGAAACGTTTAAAAATATGCATTCTTAAATATTTTTTATGCAACAATATTGTTGTATTTATGATATTTAATCAGAAATTTACTATTTATCTACCTCAAAATATACCGTATGTCAATGAAAGTACTGACACCTTTGTACATATTTTTTATTATAAAAATTATATAAAATTTTGATGAGTGTATTTTTTTCATATTATTTCATATTACAATTGGCACAATTATGAAATAAATAATTCGTGTTTCAGATTATTAGGTATAAATTTGTGGCTAGGATTACCGTATGTAATTTTGGTAATGTTTAATTTACTTAAACAGAATATTTATTATGATAACAAACTAGAAAAAAGAATTTTTCTATTGTGAGGGGTATTATGCTTTGATTAAAATCTGTAGACTAATTTCTATGCAATAAATTTGTGTAACAATTAAATTAAATTAAAATTAAATAAAACATAAATACTACAACATTGTTGCAAAAAATATTTAAGAGTGCCTTTTTAACGTAGGGTGAAGATATTTTTGATAAATCAGTTGGTTTACAACTGGATTTATTAATAAAATTGGATAATTTAGCAATCTTATTTATAATACGAAACGCTTTTATAGAATAAAACACTTTAGTGTATGTTTATGCCCAAACGTCCCTGTGCTCAACAGTCCCTGCACCCAACTGTCCTGCCCCAAACCTGCTCCGCGCCAAACCGGCCGCGCCAAATGGGCCACCAAACCGGTCGCGCCGAAATATCCATGACCGAGGAAACATAAGTTTTACATTGTCTTGAATCGTTGTCAATCTCCTTACTGCTTTCTGATAATATATTTTTATTACGGAGAAAACCGTATGGCATGTGTAATACGGATTAGTTAATACTTGCCTGATTTCTTTAGTTAGATATTGTTACTTTTTTATAGCTGAACCAAAAACTCCAAATTAGTGATAGCTAGACCTATTTAAGAGAGCATGTGAAGCTTTACTTAGTGAGTATATTGAAAGAACTTCTACAGAATTTATCAAAGTTTGATAACCAATTCATTCGCCGACTTCTGCCAGACACAAAAGACTTTGAAAAACTTATCGTATGATTGTAATGACTTCAGATGCTAAAATTTAGCAATAAATATTTAGTGTTGTAGATTAAATATAGTTATAGCAACTGAATTATACTTTGGTAAATATTAAATAATTATAGGAAATGTTATAAACGGCAATACGTAAGTACGTTTCGTTTTCTACAGCCAATCTTAATCCAAAAGCTGGTCAATAATGCTGTAGGTTAACGAAATGCTTAAACATTAAACAATTTAAGACTTCTTAGCCGCTTTTAAAGATATTGAAACTTCAATTGTCACACTACTCTGAAAGTAAAATTTCTCGTTTTCTTTCATAACACTATTATTTAATTTCCGGCAAAAACTCTTAACTCTCAACAAAAATGTTGCTTTTACAGAAGAGGTGTTAAACACATGCCCCTCCGGATCTCATTACTCAGCCGTCAGTTCCTAGCCAAATTGCGAACACGTCTGCTTAAAAATATGCAACTCAAAAAATAGCAAAGTATGTGCAAAAACGTTAACCCGACACGAATGAAGGCTGACTAAGAGATTAGACGTTTTGAGTAGTACCTATGAGACATTATGCAATTAACTTCACGTCGCCTAAAAGAGATATTTTCAATTAATTGTTGTCAAAACCAGATTTCTTCAGAACTTTTAAGTTTCCAGTGAATAGAGACATGAGATACAAAAATTATTTAATCGATATTGGAAAAACTATACGTGACTTGTAGATTTAGAAAGTTATTAAGAAATCAATAGTTAGATAATAGATTATTATTAGTAGAACTTGAAAAAGAATAAACGCACGCAATCAAACGCAATGTTCTGGAATTTGTTATAGAATCTTAGTTAAACAGTTTAGATTTGTAACTGTTTGTATGGAATTGTGAATAAATAAAACATTGTACTTTCCAGTTTCGTTCAAAACTAGGTTTCGTTGTTTATACTAGTATTTAATGTAGGTTATTTGTCCATATTCTCAGTCACATTTATAACATATAGAAATGTAACATAACCTCCACACAATGGTAATGTGCAATTCAGCATAAACAGAGAATGGAAAAATAAAATAAATAATATTATGCACAGCTTAAAAATAGGAGTCCAAAGAATCATTTTATACTTTCTTTATTTTGCAGTATGGAATAAATTTAAGTATCGTCAACAGGTTTTACGTCCCATTGCTGCGCACCGGCTCTTTTTTACCACGTGCTTTTCCTCAGCACTAAAGTAGAAACATGGGAGACCTGTAATCTAACGTTGAACCCGAACGAAAAGAAATTCCAGAGAAGTGTTTTAGCAATAAAATTATATCATACACAAATCCAGTAGCATATTTCATTTTTTTATTACACTAAACTAAATCATTAGATATTTAAAATCGAATTTAAACAACAGAATAAACGGTAGAATGACCTACTAGAAGAGCTGAGTGGAACTATGCAATAAACTATTCAGAAGATGTGGTGTTTACACCGTATCCTAGCTTTCATTGTGATTTTAAAATTATCAAAGTTGAAAGTTTTATAACGTCAAAAATTCTATGCTGATTAAGAGTATTGTATTAAGCATTAAATTTAAATAAAGATATAAAAATAAAATTGCCACCGTTATAAACAAAATTTTGTATTGACAATTCTATTGCCTATAATCATACAAAATTTACAGAAACATATAAAAAAGCAAAATTAATTATTTTATATCGAACATGTTTTCACACTTCTAAAGGTGTTGTGCATTACCGAACTGTAAGTAGATGTTAAAATCAGAATTTTTTAAAATCTTGTCGGATGTTTTTGAAGAAGGTTTGTATGTTAACAGCCTCTTCGTCCCCCTCTTGTCTGCTACGTGTTTCTCCTGACCACTAAGGTAGAAACATGGAAGACCTACAGTAAACACTGAAAACAAATTCAGATAAGATTTTCAGCAACAGAATTTAAATTATACCATACATAAATCAAGTTGCATATTTAATATTTTTTGCTAGCTAGCTGTGGATAACTCATATTTTCAAATAGGATTTAAACGTTCCAAAATGGCCAGTAGAATAAATAGAAGAGGTTTACGCACAATAGAGTGAAACTGATCATGCAACTATTTAGAAGACGTGGTGTTTACACCGTGTCCTAGCTTCCAAAGTTATTTTAAAATTATTAAAGTTGAAAATTTTATATTATAATAAATTCTATGATGATTAAGGTTTCATCATTAAAAAATAAAGAAATTGAATTTAAATAAGGATATAAAAATAAAACTGCGACGGTTATAAACAAATGCTTTTATTGTTATTTCAAGCATCTGTAATTTTACTAAATTTACACAAAGTTGTATGTTTTGAAAATAAAAAAAGTAATAATAACGGCTATTTTCACAATTACTTCTATTTCTAAAATGTTGTCAGACATAAAAAGATTTTTTTTAAATGGAGTCGGATATTTTTTGCGAGGGAATGTCAACAGCCTCGTCGTCTCACTGCTGGGCACCGGTGTCTTGCTTGCCAAGTGCTTCTCCTCAGCACTAAGAAAGATACTACTGTTTAATGTCGAATCCGAACCACAGAAATTCCAGAAATTGTTTTTGGCAACCGCCCAAACAGGACTGCGCCAAAACGAATCTGCGCTGAAGCGGCCGCGCCAAATCGACCGCGCCAAACCTGCCGCACCAAACCGACCGTGTCCAAACTTTTGGTTCCTATAAAATTTCTCTTGTCTATTTGGCGGTTTAGGTTAACCTCTTGCCTGGCATACGTACGAAGAAGGCGCACAGTACCTACTCATTATAATTAATTAGCAGGCCATTGGCTATTAATAGAGGAAGAAGAAATCAATTTTTAGTTACATACATGAGAAACACTACTTCAAGAAGCTATGCACAACTATCAAATATTAACTTACTACAATTTACTAAAGGGTTTGTTTGTTGTGTTTTAATTTTCACCAACTTATCACCGCTAAGTTGTAGGTAATCTTGTTTTGGTGCCGAAGATATTTACGAGGCTTGTTCCACTGAAACCCATCTTTGATCAACTTAGCCTCGAAAACAAATGCAATAATTCAAATGACGTTTGTTAATGTTAGTAGTGTTTGTAAGCAACACATTCATAAGTTTCTGACGTTTGAGAATTTTAAAACTTCGATTTTGAAATGGCGTTTGTTGTTGAAAATCCGTCCAAGTTTGATCAGCGTGCGCTCCTACAATTTTTATGTGCCGAAGGTGTGCAACCATTGCATATTCACACGCGAATGCAAGCAGTTCTGTGAACTGTGAAGGAATAGTGCCGAAAATTTAATAATGTAAAAGAGGGGACTATGGATGCGCCGCGACCAGGTACACGGTGTACTGTATTAACAAAAAACAATAGGGCATGTGTGGAAGGCCTTATTAGAGAAAATCGCCGAATTTCAAGTAGAGGAATGACAAAAATTGTTGTTTTGAGTATAGGATCTGTCCATAATATTGCTCGTAATCTGGGTTACAGCAAAGTTTGTTCGCAATAGATTCCTCGTCTCTTGTCTAATGAACAAAAATGCTTGCGAATGGACTTATCTCTGCAACACCTCACAGACTATAGTCAAAATGGTGATGACTTTCTTCTGTCAATAGTTGCTGGTGACGAAACTTGGTGCCATTACTACGAGCCATCCAGTAAGTTATCATCGATGCAGTGGAAACATTCCAGTTCACCACCACCGAAGAAGTTTAAAGCATAACCTTCTGCCGGCAAGGTGATGTTAACATATTTTTTCGACCATGAAGGACCCTTGTTGATAGAATTTAAGGATCCTGCAAAAATGTCAATGCAAATCTGTACAATGAAACTTTGAACAAGCTTCATCAAGCAAGAAGACGGAAATGTCTAGGAAAACTTACGCCTGGGGTCATTTTGCTGCACGACAATGCTAGGCCTCATGTTGCTAATGTGGTAAAAGAAAATCTTCAACGAAAGAAGTAGAGGGTTTTAAAGCATACATCCTATAGCCCGGCTCTATAGCCTTGCGATTTCCATATTTTTGGATCGATGAAAAAGGTGTGAAAAGGTCGGCATTTTGAGTCTGACGCAGAAGTACAGATAGCTGTAGAAAACTTCTTCAATCGGCAGCCACAAGAATTCTATGAGCAGGGTATACACTGGGATAGGTGCGTTAACTGTGACGGTAATTATTTGTAATTAAATTGTTGAATAAATTTTTTATAATGCAAAAGTTGGGTTTCAATAGAACACACCTCGTAGATTTGAAAATACGATTTATTATATTTTTAAGAAACATGTGCTATTTTTAGCACCACGATATGCCACAGGTTGACCACCACTGCTTCAAAGTAAAATCACATATTTTAGAAAGTTTTCGATTTGTTCTGATTATGTGCGTAATGTTTATAATTTTTCTACCTGTTTACAGATACTTCGCCATTTTCTGGTTATTACAGAAATAACAATAAAAATATCGGACAGAATTTTTTTGGTGAAGATGATGACTTGAGGAATGCAAAACTGAGTTATCAAAATTCCTTAAGAATAGTTTAAACTAATTAAATAAATAATCGTTAAAGAACACACATAACCTCATATTATTCATCATCTTAGCAGTAGCAGTAAATAATAAAATACAAAAAATTAATATCCTTTCTTAAATTAATTTCTTTTTTAATTGCAAAAAACTTAAAACTAGAGCAGAAATACTTCGATACATAGAAAGTTTTTACGAAGACCTATACTCAGAGAAAGTTTGCCAACAGCCAAGAAACCCAAGAGACAAAAGATCAAAACTCAGCAAATATTATACAGAAGACCTACCACCAATCAGTAAATATGAAATAAAAGCTGCAATAAAAGGGATGAAAAACAATAAAGCGCCAGGACCAGACGAGGTAGTTATAGAATACATAAAAATGGGAGGCCGGAAAATATTAGACTATTTAGAAAAATTAATGAACGAATGTCTAGAAAAAGGAGAAACACCAAAATCCTGGAAAAATGCAAACGTTGTTATTCTCTATAAAAAAGGGGATAGGGAAGACATCAGAAACTATAGACCAGTATCGTTGCTCTCACATGTCTGCAAATTGCTGACAAAGATAATAACAACCAGGATCTCCAACAAACTCGACGAGTTTCAACCCGTGGAACAGGCTGGCTTTCGGAGGGGATACAGCACTATGGATCACATCCACACATTAAGACAGGCAATAGAAAAGTTTCAAGAGTGCAACAAACGAATGTACCTGGCTTTCATCGATTTCGAGAAGGCATTCGATACGATAGAAAAGTGGGCCTTTTTAAACTCCCTCAAGAGATGCCGCATTGATAGCAGATATATACAACTGATTAAAAGCCTATATGACGAAGCAACAATGACAGTTCAAATCTTAGGCGGAACAGAGCCAATCAGCATTAAAAGGGGAGTCCGACAAGGAGACACAATCTCGCCCAAAATATTCACAAACGCACTAGAAGACATTTTTAAGACATTAGAATGGGAAAACATCGGTATTGATATAAATGGCGAATATTTGAATAATCTCCGTTTCGCAGACGATATTGTGCTGCTCGCAGAGAATATGGAAGACCTGGAAAAAATGATAGTAGATCTGAACAACTCGGCAAGAAGTTACGGCCTAAATATCAACGCGTCCAAAACGAATATTATGTCAAATATGAACGACGCTATGCCAATTATGCTTAATAACGAAAGGGAAGTGACAGTGGTCAACGAGTATACCTACTTAGGCCAAAAAATATCCTTTGAGAAAAATAATCAGGAAATAGAAATAAAAAGAAGAATACAATTGGGATGGGCGGCATATGGAAAACTTAGTAGTGTTTTTAAATCCAACTATGACTTATGCAGCAGAAACGTGGAGCTTAAATGAAGGAATAATGGAGAAATTAAGGATTGCACAGAGGAAAATGGAAAGATCGATGCTAAATGTAAGGCTGCAAGACAGAAAGAGGAACGAATGGATTAGAAGAAAAACAAGGGTGATAGACGTGGCAGAATATGTGGCAAGACAGAAGTGGACATGGGCTGGACATTTGATGAGAACAGGAGACGGAAGATGGACCAGGAAGGTGACAGAGTGGCGACCACGAACAACCAAGAGGAACCCGGGAAGACCGAAAACAAGATGGAGAGATGATATCCAGAAAGTGGCGGGAGTGCAGTGGATGGCAAAAACAAGCAATAGAAATGAGTGGAAAAATATTGGAGAGGCGTATATCCAGAGATGGAGTAAAACACGCTGAATATGATGATGATGATGATGAAATTAATTTCATATTCTCCGTACTTATACATACTATTAAACAAGATCACTAAAAATTGTAATATTTAGATTTTCGAAGTATTAAAGGTAATTTCGTTTTATTTTATAGTAGATTAGAGGCTAAATTTAATGATCTGTTATATTGTTGTGCAATAGTAAAGATAATGCAATTACAAAGAATCACCGCAAACATCGATGAAGTACTTCCAGTTTACCGAACCGTCCAGATTTGAAATTTCAATCCAGCAATAAATTAAACGTGTCTATTTAAATGAAGCAGTAAATCTAAAATTTGTTATTACGAAAAATTAACGCGCTTTATTAAATTCAGTTCATATCCTACATACTTTCAATTATTCTACTATTAAACAAGCCTAGTAAAAATTGAAGTATTTATATTTTTTAAGCGTTAAAACTGTTATTTTGAATTACCTTTTATTCCCATCTAATCTAAATTGCATTTTTTCCGTTTCAAATCCTCCAATCTAATTAGAAAGGCTGATCCTATTAAGGTTCATGTGATATCGGAAGTCTCACTAGACAGACCAACCGGGGCAGAATCCTGCGTGGTCATCGTTGCATCCTCTAAGTTGTAGTAGATAGCCCCAAGCAAGGACATTATATTTGTTATTAATCGCCATCGTATTTTACATTTGCTTTGTACCACTAACAGTAAATTAAAATAAGATTCCTGGTTTAATTATTATTATTTGATTTTGTAGATAAGTGCGGGTAGGTTACGAAATAATTATGCGAGGAATGTTTTAATGAACCCAAAACACTTTTCAATAATCTGATTGAGAATACAATAGCATTCAGCGCTTTCAGTTTCAGATCAGGAACATTCCTAGATGCACCCACGCCGTACATTATCTACCATTAGACAATAACTTTTGTTATTGCCAAAATGACAAAGCGGTTTAAGGATTGCCTAAAAAAATGAAGGTGTGCTTCACCTGTCAATTGAATTATATTTTGTTTGGCCAGCAAACAATGTATTATGAATAAATTCCTCTCAAGTACCGATAGCTGAGGTCGAGATCATTGCTCTCCCTATATGCAGATAGAATTTAGATTCTTAGAAGGAACGCCGCGGCCTCATCTGGATCACAGGCTTAGGTTACAACTTCTTGACAGTCATCCGCCTTCGTAGCCGAAAAGATTGACGATCCACTCGAGATAAATGTATCTACGATTGTGGTAGTACAGGTAGAAGGACATCGCCCGGAATACATAAAGCAAACGGCATAAAAATGAGATCAGAACGAAGGGCTGAGTCATGGCCATACTGTTTGAAATATTTCTTCTCCATTAGTGAAGCAAACTTAAAAATATACTCGGTATCTAATGAAACATAAATTTAAGACAACCTTTTTTTCCCCAAGTTAAAATAATTTCCATGTCGTAATTTTTTATGAGATATATCAATTTCCATATACAGGGTGTATCGTTAATATTCAGGGTGAGATTCCTTGCATAAAAATAAGAATAAAAGTTCATATAAATATGTTTCCTAAAACGCCTCGTTTCCGAGATACAGGGTGTTGAATATTATGCAATTGAAAATAAAACTTTTTTGTTTCCTCTGCATCATCACTTGTCGGATCACTCTATCGAGAGTGCCATTGACTTTTCATATGAAAGTCGTTACTTTACAGCGATTTGACAGTTGTTAGGTTTGTTTTTCAAAATGAATTACGCAAATAGTGAAATGTGCGATATGCATTTTTGTTACGGTCTTGCCAACGGTAATTCATTAGCAGCCAGGCGTCTTTATGAAGAAAAATACCCTAATCATGTAATACCACATCATTCGATATTTTCTCGTCTGCATCAACGTCTTAGAGAAACTGGAAGTTTTCGAAAACTTACCGCTGAAAATGGGCGACCTCGCACAGCAGCAACTGTACAAGTGGAAGAAGAGGTGCTCCACGAAATTGACGAAAATCCTACTACAAGTACCAGGAAGATTGCTGCAAATGTAAATGTCAGTCATATGACAGTTTTCCGGATACTGAAGAATCAACTTTTATACCCCTATCACATTCAACGAGTGCAGCCACTTTTACCAACTGATTTTCTTCCAAGAGTAACTTTTTGTCGATGGATGCAACAAAAAATTGCTGAAAATCCACAGTTCGTTGCAGAAATACTGTTCACTGATGAGGCAAATTTTTCCAGAGAAGCCATAATGAATTTCCACAACAATCACCAATGGGCTGATGAGAACCCACATGCAATAAGAGCAGGCCGCCATCAACATCAGTTTTCAGTGAATGTATGGATCGGAATTGTCGGAGACCACTTGATAGGTCCATTCTTTTTACCAGCGAGGTTAACTGGAGCAATTTATCGCCATTTTCTTGAAGAGGAGCTGCCGATGCTGTTGGAAGACGTCCTACTGCCATTAAGATTACAAATGTATTTCATGCACGATGGAGCTCCGCCTCATTTCAGTTTAGTTGCTCGAGAATATTTGAACACTGTGTACCGAAACCGTTGGATAGGTCGAGGAGGCATACAACCCTGGCCTGCGCGATCTCCGGACTTAAATCCATTGGATTTTTTCCTCTGGGGTCACCTTAAACATTTGGTTTATACGAACCCGATGGAAACGCTCGAGGAATTAAGAAATCGTATAATAGCAGCTTGTCAAACAATTCGTCACACACCCGGAATTTTTGAACGTGTTCGCCAATCAATGCGTCGCAGATTAGAAGCCTGTATTGATGTTGGGGGTAGTCATTTTCAACAACTGTTATAATTTATTGTTGTTGTTGCTATTGTTGTTTACATGGCATTATTGTCCTATTGTTAATTGCATAATATTCAACGCCCTGTATATCGGAAACGAGGCATTTTTGGAAACATGTTTATATGAACTTTTATTCTTATTTTTATGCAAGGAATCTCACCCTGAATTTTTTCACAATATTAATGATACACCCTGTATGTCTACTCATTTTATAAGCAGTTTTTTTTAAATCATAGCTGTATGCCCAAAATACTATCCAAACCTTAAAATAATTACAAAATTGGATAGGGTTGTTATGACAAGAAAACCGAGCAAACCAGTAGAAGAAGAAACAACACAAAAAAAGAAGACTGCAGATGCTGAAAACAAGAAGTAGAAGTTGAAGAAAAGAAGAAAACGGAAAAAAACGATAGCATTTTCTTATTCATAATCAAATTTAAAAATATGTGTACTTCCGCAAATGATTGTATTTTGCAAAAACAGTTGCAAATACAAAATTGGCAAACTCATGTAAACCTATAACAAAATGAGATTGGTCCGTTCATAATTAAATTAGTGGAGTAGATAAGAACATAATGGTCATAAAAAGGATCTACGAAATGAACACGACATCGCATTGTACGATGATACGAAATATTAATGGATTTGTGCAAATGAGATATCAATACTTCAATTTGGTTAGATTATTCAATACTTTATGTATTATCTATTGACTTCAAAAGTGGTAGGTGTAAACTACATTGAGTAATAATGTATTTAGTCAACGCATTATTATAAAGGTTGTTATCCGCGCTCTATCGCAGCGTTTCTCAAACTCTTGCTGTTTGTATATTCCGGAATAAATTTGTTAGCATATATTCAGTTACAACCGGATACACACTACAGCAACTTAAAAGGTGCATAGCCTGACACAATTGTAAACAGTTTTCAACGCCAATTTTCAATAATTAGAAATATGCTGTCATGAGAAATCATGGTCGTCCTAGGAATAAAATTTAGAATGATATTCTTCAATATGATCTATTGCTTTTTCCAGATGTTCTGTTACGCCCACAGCAACATATATGTCTATTAACGATGTCAGGAATCAAATATTTATAGAACCGAATCCTGAAGGATCAGTTTACTATTCTCAACCTAGAGAAGAATCAAGAATTGAAATCCTACTTTTGAATCAAGAATCAAAATTGGATTCTAAAATCAAGAATACAACACTAATTTTAGAATCTAAAATCGAAATCCAGTTATAAACTAGAATAATTTTTTTACATAGCTAAATCGCAACTTGGCACTCGTTATATCATTATTAAGCATTTGTTACTACGAACCTCCCCATTTAACACAATGCTTTAGAAGGAATGGGAAATGTGAAAGTATCGAATCAGCTGATGGCGAAACAAATATAGTTGTGGTATTGGCAATAGTATCGGCATATTCAATTTGACTCCAGTTATAGTAGAAAAGTCCGTATAACGGATCTAGTCTCGATGGTATTAATTACAAATTAATTTCTGACACGTTACTAGATATTGGAAAAGTGTTACTACAAATTATACGTGATTCGTTTGACAACGGAATTACTCATAAAATTTGGAGAATGGCAACAGTAAATGTACTAAAGAACCGATTAACATGGATCAGAAACCGAAAGAACAGCTGAAAAACTATTCTATCTTCTATCTAGAATAATATAAAATACTAATTAATATAGAATTTGACTTCTCTAAAAATTACTCCTGTGAAGCATACATACAAGGTGATTACTTTATCTTGTAACAAATACGTAACCTAGACACATTACGGCTGTTTGTATTCCTTAGGTATCTTAGTAATCCTTATATTGTTTAAATAAATAAAAATCAAAGTAGTTACGTTGGATGTATTAAGAATATACAATAATACTATTTACTAATAAATAAGATGCAGTTTTGCAATAGGTATATTTATAATATTTATTTCTTATAATTTAATCAAAACAAATGCAGAGAAAGCCAAGATAGCATACAAATATATTGACATAAGAATAAAATCAACAATAAAAATAAATTAAATAAGAGAAGAATGAAAAACGCTAATTAATGACGTAATAAATAAATAACTGCCGTCCACCTTGCTGTTCACATTAACCGAACCGACGCAGAAGAGAATTTCTAACATGAATTAGCATGTGTGGGGTGATTGACCTACATGATTCAATAATTTTTTTACGTAAATCTTCCGGAATTTCGTAAACGTCGCTTTTTACTTCACCCCAAAAAAGAAATCTAACAGAGTCAAGTCCAGACTACGTGGAAACCAAGGATGAGTTGCACCTATTACAATTCTACAATTCTATGGAAGTGGGCAGGTTCTCCGTCATTTTGAAACCACATACGCAATCTAACATAAAGAGCAATGTATTCTAAAAGCTGAAGCAAATCATTTTCTAAAAAATGTATATACATGTTGCCTTTGCCCTCAAAGAAGTTGTCAATGATATCACACCACACACTTACAGTAAACATTCCCTGAAAGTGTGTTTGGCCAATGTGGGTTATCTTGTGAATGGATAAGCCAGTTGTGGCTATTTAGACACCCATTGTTACTAAACATCGCTTCGTCAGTAAATAGAATATTTTTTAATAACAATGAATCAGTGGTAAGTTCGTTTCTTAAAATTTGGCAAAAATTCACTCGACGTGGGTAATAATCTTCACTAAGGTATTGAACTAATGTGACGTGGTAAGAATGAAACCGGCGTGCCTTTAAAATGTTGAATAGTGAACTTTGGCTAAAGCCTACAGTTCTTTGCAACTGCTACTTGGTTGATACGGGTAGTACCAGTTACTTGTTCGATGACTGCTTCAGCTTTTACAGTTGTGACATGGCTTGGAAAACTGTCCATATTGCTGCAAATTTCTTTCCAAACGCCTAAAAGCATTATGTGATGGAAGAGGTTTATTCGGATATCTTTATGCATATCGTCGTACTGCCGCTCTGCATTTTCCCAAAATCAACATCATTTCCGTTTTCTCGCTATTAAAATACATTGAAACTAATTGTTATTACCACAAGAATCTATAGAAATCAAAAACCTTGTATAGAAGTTTGTTAAGTTTTGTAGGTGACATTTGCCTATCCAAAGGACACTTAATGTGAACAAACATTTTTATAGCTAAAATGAAAAAATATGGATTTGAATATATTACGCTGGGATGGTCTAATGAATACCTATTTGGAGGAAACCCGATTATTATATACAAAGGAGAAGATTCCCACCGAAAGAAATTTGTATAAGAGGTTCCCGAGTGTTAATTCAGAATACCATGTCACTACTTACAATTTCCACTCCTTATTTGTGCCAAAATATTTCATAAAAAAAATGTTTAATAGGTTTCAAAGATTTACACTTGCATTAGAAATAGTAGCTTAACCAATGGCGAAAGTAAAAAAAATGCCTTGTTGGAACACAAAACGTTGAGCGCTTCAAAAAAAAAACGGAACAGGACCGCCTGCTATCCATAGTCGGGCGTGTATATAAGAAAGACAGTTTATAGCGAGAAATCACTTTGCGTTCATATTTTTATGTTGTAAACTGAGATCCGTGTCCAAACCTTCTATCGGAACAGCGTTCCATAGAATTCCGGTGTACTTTCACACCCGAGTTTAACAGAATATTCTAGATATCATTTACCTAGGGAGCTTGATGGGGTAGTGCAACCAAGCGCTGTTAGTCGAAGTTTATGTGCATGTTGGATGGATGGATAGTATGTAAGGTGCCCGCTCCCTCCGGGGGACAGTAGTGTGTGAATGAGAGAAAAAAAAGATATCCTTTACCTAGATACAACTGATAGATTAGAAGTTATCCCCGTATTATACGACGTAGACATCGCATATCATGCAAATATTATGCCGTAATCATATTCCAAATTTGAAACAGATTCTTATTTCCACGTTGAAAAGCTTCTAATAGACAAAACCAGTCCTAGTTTCATAGATTTGAAAAAGGAATCTTGAATTTCATAGGTAGAAACCATTTTAAATTCTTAGATTTGGGAAAATAATTCCCAATTTTAGATTCCCTTTCTAGAAACGAATTTACGAGATCTGCAAGGTCTCCCGCTCTGAACCTTCTCGAATATTATCTGCAGTTATATATGAAGCGCGTGGTGTATATAAAGGGAATACAGCATACACTAGAAAATATAGTGTGTATTCAAGTAGAAAAGGAATATTTTAAGAAATTTCTAGGAAATTTTAATGCTTGTACTATTTCGTTTCATTTTTATTATTGTTCCTCTTAATATTGAGTTGGTAAACGCATCTTAGTAACATCATCTTTGCTATTATATTCAAAATTGCTATCATTCTCTGTTGAAAAGAATAACATCCATCACCTGTGAGATGTACCGATATGACTTCTCTAAAATTATATCGGAAGAAGTGTAGCTGTAATTGTAGTTCAGTCTCCAATATTTGAAGTAAAAGTTTGTACACATATGGAATCGGACATTATGAGTACATTTTATAGAAAATTACTGTATGTAACTTTTCAATGTAAATGTAATTTTCAAACTGAACATTGTCCTTATTAGTAGAACTACTGCAACTCTACATTGGAACTTTTATAAATTCAAGCTAAAATGCAAAAAACTCTAGGAAGGAAAGCAGTTTTTTCCAGCCAGAAATCGAATTGCTTAACATCTTCAAACATTCAGAGTTAGTCAGTTTGATTAAACCGTTTGCTAAACATGAACCCATAAATTTGTTTCCAAAGTTATGCGGATTCATCTTCAAACATGCTCTGTTTTAAAATATACATGACCTGCTGTTTGAGAAACACTGCTTTAAGGGGTTTGGCTGGATCAACAAATCGCTAAGCCATTAATTATTAATAAAATTTACGGCGGCTAAGCTACGTTATTATTTATAAATTTTGGCTCATAAATAAACGAATGTGTAGTTATGTGTGTTTACATTTTGGTACGAAAAATATGACTTCAATCTGAGCGATTACTTAAAACGTTGCCAGTTACTTGAACTTGAACAGGGGTAAGAATGGAAATGTGTGACTTTTGCAACTGCCAGTGTCATATTATGTATATGATTTATGGATCTTTTTAAAATGATCAAATCTTCATGATTAACGAACCTTTTAACTGGTAGCTGAATATGTTAAAGGATCCATCATCGAAACATCTTGAGTCAATTACTGAAACAGAAAGTGAGATTGAAATTGCGATTTCAACCGAAATCCGGGAGACTAAAGAACCCAAGACTTGCATTGATTAAAAGTAGCTGACCTGTAATCTCCTTGTATTAATTCTACAATTCCTATTTCTAATACTTTTATACACGAATGAAGAAAATTAAAATAGTATTGTTATTGTTGGAAACAACGTCCAGAATGGATGTATGAAAAGAGGATATTTAAACGAGTCTTATGGTATCAGCTTATCAGCAGATAAAAAGTAAAGAATTGAAAAGACCCAAATGCAGATGATAAGACCGAACTTAACATGGAAATTTACTGGCGGAACATGGAAATCACGATACAAGAATGACAGGAAGGAAAAGATAGGAAATTGGAGATTTAAAACATAAAGGAGGGGAGAAAATGGGAGTATAGAATATTTAATATGGAGGCGCCCTCCCAATGGAAGAAAGCGAGAAAGAGAGAGAGAAATAGTACTGAAGTGCCAAATGGCGTGGAATGATAAAAGAAAAGAAGCAGACAAGATAAGAAACGAAGTACAGTAGATAATTTCATCATCAATAATCTAACAACAGCAATTGTAGAAATAAAAAAGATTATGTAAGTAATGTAAGATAAAGAGCTTGATTAGAATGCTGGCCGATGTCATCTATGAATGCAAAAGAAAATTACGAAAGGGAAACAGGAAAAGCGCCTTGGATACTTTCATATTCAATAATCGGAGAATGGTCTTATGATTTTACAACAACTGCTATTGGGAAGTTAAAATGGGTAAAAAAATAAAATGAGATACAAGGTCTGATGTTAGTTATACCCGATGCCATTTCAGAAGAGAGGAGAATATGTAGAAAATAAAATAAGATAAGCATATTGAATACTTTTGTCATCAGTTATTGAACAGCACTCGCACTATGGAGAAGAAAGTCTTCTGGTTTGTTACAGGCCAATCGAGCTTTTTCGTCGATTCGTAACTAGTTTGATGGAAAAGGGCCTACAGCTTAGCTCAGAGGAGTAGGGGGAGTTCGGAAAATCGCTTATGGGAGAAAGTCTTTAGTTGTGTACAGGGCGAGTCAAAATAAGTGGGCGCCACCTTCCAAATCCAGCTGATTGTGTAGGTCCTCGTGGAAGGCCGAGAAGCCAACAGCTCACGTGAATGGAACCTACCTTTATTTTGTGCCTCCTCCTATATATATTTGAAGCTTGCAAAATTCTTACACCAGCAAGTACAATAGACACAATAAGAGACAGTACCTAAACTTTAAAACACATATAATGAAACATATGGCAAAATACAACGAAATGACAAGTTATAACACCAAAAAGGGCGAAGTACAGAATTAAAACCCTTGAACGTTCAGGAAACGACGCCGTTGACTCACAATATTTATACTGCGATATATCTGTGTGGTCAATGGCGTAGTTTACAGGAAAACACAGCATAAAGTTTCTTTTTACAAATATTTCGTGCAAATAAAAGATTTTTGACTGAAGGTCGCTTTTTTTTGGATTTAACAAGGCAAAGTTTAATTCCGCTAAATTTTGCAAGTCGCGCGCAAGTTTGGTTTCACCACACACAAAAAAAACTGGTCTGTTTTACCTTAAAGTTCAGAGAAGTAGGCACCTATAATGGCGATTTCCAGTTGTAAGGTCGAAAAACCATAAAGGATCGGAGAACAGCGTCCTTCGGGGCAGCGTTGAGACAAGATGTAGTTGTTACGCCCCTGTAGAGGGCCGAGTTGCTTTCAACTAGGTCAGATGACGTGGAGACAGAAGCGAGACTTTTTCGGACGACGGGAAAGAACCAAATTCTAGCAAACCACTCGCACAATTTCCCTTTTACATCACGAAGATCCGAACTAAATTCGACAGGAGCAATTATATCTTTAATTGTCCAACACCAAGGCGTACATTTTGCTATCGCTTATATATATATATATCCGACGGTTAAGTCGATTTACTTTTGCTCTACAGCAAACAAAACGGTACGGTAAAACGTAGGATAGCAAAGCGCCGCGAAGAAAAAGGAAAACGATTATGCAACGTTACAACCGTCTGTAACGACCCTCGATTGATCGTATTTTCGAAGACCGGAGTCTGGCGGAGATCTAAGGCCGACTAACTCAAAATGCAATGGGGACCTGCACTTCTCCCAAACGATATTGCACCACGTTACGAAATATTGCGCAATGTTCTAGAAGGAATTTGTTTAACACACGAGTTCCAGGAAGCGTTCGAGGTCGAACGTGGAAGAAAACAAAAGTCTGCAGTTTTCACACAAAGGAAACTATTAACATATCTCGAACTTCGAAAGACAAAACAAAATACCGAAAATGGTAATCGAAAATAAGACTTTAATTAAAATAGCGATATTCATTCCTACGAAGCGGCAAACAAATTACGGAATTAATTCAAGTGTAGCGGCAAATTTGAAAATCACATAACAGGTTGTACTATAACAGTATATTGGAAACTTAAAATAGGTGAGTAAACAAGGAGAGAGGGAGTGGCTGATAGAACAATGGCCCGATTGAGTTTTAAAACACAGAAGAAAATGTAGATATGGAAACTGGAAAAACGTATTCAATACTTTCAGGATTATCATCAATAATAAAACAATAGTCACGCTAAGAAACAGGAAAAGTTTCAGCATTGTTTGAAACTGTAGTTGTATATTGGGGACTTAAATTTGAGATGAAAAATTTCATTCTAACGCTGCCCCATTGTATTTTAGAAGGAGTAGAGACAGAAGAAAATGTAGTAAAGTAAACGGAGAAAGCGTATTTGTTACCTTCTTCCACAATAATCCAAAAACAGTCACGCTACGGAAGAGAAGAAGATATTGTTAACTTACAATTGGTGAAACGATAGAATGTGAGAGGAGTCTGATGCAAAGAGGGTTAAAGACAGAAGAAAATGTAGAAAACGAAACAGCAAAAGCGTAGTAAATACTTTTTAATAATACAGTCACGTTAATGAAGAGCAAAGGTTGCTTAAACTGGAGAGAAGGATACACAATATAACATAGAGGGTCTGATATAATGACTGTCTAATGACGATTTAGAAACGAGAAGAAAATGTAGATGTTAATAGCTGTAAATTTTTTCAAAAAAACTTCAGCTTTGACCAAATGAAAATAACAATTAAAGCAAAGCAGCAAATTATAAAAACTGATGAGGAAAATTCCAATAAAATAAAGGTTTGCTTTGCCGATCAGCATAATGCTGTTTGTACCTACATTTTGGAGAAAGTTAGAAAATTAAGATGTATATTCGTCATGTGTATAAAGCGTTCAAGCGTATAAAGATAGAAAATGTTCGTGATTGAGTTGTGGTAACATATAATCTAGAAAAAAATGTTTCATTTAATCTGCGTTGTACAAATGGAACATGATTTATAAGAAATATACCAAGTCCTTAAGTAAAAATGGAGTTCGAATTCTGAAAATTGAGAACAGTTATTACAAATATTTCTTTGTCGTTATGTTTTTTCTTTTTCTAATTCGGAAACCTCTACTATCACAGGTGTCGAGGCGATATTTTTTTCAGTTCTTTTCTATCCACTGTTGGTTCATTTGCTTGAGTCCAGGTGACTCCTTTTTCTACTGTTTTAGCGATTCCAGCATTCCATGTAGTTCCTTTCCTTTTTTTACCATATATTCTCATCTCCCAAATATGTAGTTTTCACATGTCTTATTTCATCTATTGCCACCATGTCCAAACCAGCTTAGATGTTATGTTTGTAGTTTTGTTATTATTCCCTTTATTTTGTTGGGATCTTTAAAAATCCAATAAGAAGTTTTAGTTATTGCATGCGCTTTTAGGACTGTGCGTACAGAATGTTGGGAAAAACTGAAAATCCCCAGCTGCGGGAGTAATAAGCTGCCCTAGCTGCAAAAGACTTTGTAACAAGCGGTAGCAGTATAATACAGGGTTGGCCAATGAAAACGAAACAGACCCGATTTTTCGTATTTATCTTCATTTTTTTAAACCCGCTCTGACCCGTCAATTTTTGTTTTCAGGGGGAAACGTTTTGCGTTTATTTTCAACCTTGTTCAACCTCCTAGGGGTGGTGACCTTCACCCTTAAGCGTTTAAATGGGAAGGGGGGTCGAGTGATACATCATTCTAAAAGGCATTGAATTCTCGTTTTAATGCTTCCTAGTTTTTCAATTGCGGATCAGTAGTTTTCGTGAAAATGCCGTTTAGAGATAGTAACCCGCCAAAAACCAATAATTCATGAGTTTTCACTTTTACCATAATTTACACCAGTAATGTTTTACTGATTAAGAAATTTACCTTAACTTTCACTTTATTAAATCTTCGTAATAGAACGCACAACAATTTTCATTCTTCTTCTGAATTCTAAGTTGTTTTATCAACTTTGGTAAATCCTTCCATTTTTCTTAATATCTCCATTTCGAATGCTTTACTTTTTAATCTATTTGTTAATATGCATGACTCAGTACCATACATGAGTATCGGTGCCAGTGCTGCTTAATAAATTCTTCGTTTTGTTCTCAATTTCCATTTTACTGAAACATAAACAGTGCACGCCGCTTATTAGAATCGCGGATAATGTTATCAATCGTGTACTGTTATTACTTTGGCGACGAACAGGCCGGACACATACGACTCTATACGAAAACCATCGTTATAGTGATCATAATTTCAGTTTATGTTTAATTTTTTTTTTTAAGATTGTTTTCGTCCGCGCGCAGTAACTATAGTGGCATGCATTTTGTGTTGCTATTTTCAAACTCGAGGACTAGCGGACTTCTATTCCTCGTAAGATAACAGTCTGCAGGCTGGTTGGCAGGAGCTAACTCAGCTCTATGCTAACCCTTTGCAGTGGCTGTCGTAAAAAGAAGCATGATTCTAGCTGAAGAAAATTAACATTTTAGAACATTATGATAAGTTGGCAGAAATAAACCAGTGGAATAGAGTGGCACAAATAAATATTTTGCACGTGATAAGGTGCGTTAGAATAAACCTATGCTTGCTTCCCTCTTGCTGATTCTGGATTTCTTTAACGTATAAATTTTAAAACATGATTAATATTGTATTTATTTATTTGTTTGATTCGATTATAATCCAAGATTTTGAATACAAAAGTGTTGTCCAAAAACTTCCTTACACCTATGCACCTTCTAACGGCAAACGAAGAATGAACACAAAGGAATAGTATATTCTTCAAGGAGTGTACAATGACAGCTATTATTCACAAGCATGAAAATTGAATTGATTGGAATTAAAAATCATCCGAGTGAATAATAGCTATTCTACACGAGTAGGAGACTATACTTTCTCTACGACTATTTCATAGGAAGTTTCAATTTTTGATCCGAATCAGTATAATAAACATTTTGCTTTAGATGGACGTATGTCGGTTCACTAGCCATTCACAACCATTGTGTACTGTTTCTGCGATTTCTTCGGCAATAAATTAATACCCGCCGTTTTGCGGTTTGCGTTATTTCTGGTGGGGAACACATTTCAGCGTTTTCTCTCTCTGAATTATTCATACCTAGTTCTTACTGTTTTTACGAATACGAATAAAATTTAAAACTGTTTTTGACAGTTACTTCAAAAACAAGTGGAAGATCCCAAGCGCTAACATGCCACGCCCACTAGCTTCCGGTTCCGCAATTTATCGTTGGATTCCGATACAGAATCCCACTGAAATAGAGAACAGAATCCAACGGAAATGGAGAATATCTATCATTCCTCTTCTTACGGCAGCGTCTCCTTACGAAGGTTGCTGATCAGTATAGCTACTTTAACCTTTGAAACTGCAGCGCGAAATAATTCCAGAGAGGACATTTTAAACGAATCGCGTAAGTTTTTAAGCCAGGATATTCTGCGTCTACCTACGCTTCGTTTGCCCTGAATTTTTCCTTCAATCACCAGTTGTAATAAGCGATATTTTTGCCCTCGGATGATATGCCCTAGGTATTCTAATTTTCTTTTCTTTATCGTAAATACTGTTTCAAGTTCTTTATTCATACACTCTAGCACTTTTTTATTGGTTATTCGGTCCATCCACGATATACGTAGTAGACGTCTGCACACCCAAAGTTCAAAGGATTCTAGTCTTTTTGTTGTTTCCTGGTTTAGTGTCCAGCTCTCATTCTTCAACTAAAAAGGTATATGTAACGATACATTATATTATAGTCGTAGAGAAAATATTTAAAATGATAATTTGAACGTTAAACAGGTTCATAGAAACGTGAAAACGTTATTTTTTTATATCTTTTTTAGCTTGTATAATGTCAGCTCTCTAAGGAGTTTCGTCGATAATGTCAGTATACTAAATTAAATTATGAATATGATGCAGTTTTAAAATCAAAGTCAATAGTTTGTAAACAGCTATTAAAGGAAATTACTTTTTAATAACAATCATTGACAGCCTTTTCATCCCACTGCTGGACATCGGCCTCTTCTCCGCTACGTGTTTCTCTTCAGCGCTAAGGTAGAAACACGGGGGACCTACAGTTTAAAGTCGAATCCGAACGACAGAAATTCCAAAGAAGTTTTTTAGCATTAAGATCCCACGGTTGCAAGCCAGATTGGGAAATTGTGAATAGTGGGTTGCAGACAAGATTTTTATAAATCTGCGTAGTACCGCTTAGGCTTCGAACCCAAGCCAGAATCGACGTTTTACTCAGAAAGCGAGCTCTCTACCAACTGAACTACCACCACACATAACAATAGCCTACCCTAAATCTCTGTAAATTTAAAATCCTGCAGACTATTCTTCGGAAAATTCTTGTACATCGTACTTCATTGTATGACTAAGAAACATATTGATGTTATGGATGTATATCATACATAGCTGAAAAAGCAACAAAATGTAATTTATATTCAGATATCGTAAAGCAACAATCATACCAAAAACGTTTCACTTCTAATGTCATGGAATGATTAAACCTGTCACTGAGAAAATGCAGAGGTCGAAATGATATCATTAACACTTTTTAAAACAAACAAAAGGCGGAAAGCGGACCGGATTTTCCGAACCTCTTAATGAAGCCGCTTAATTCGTATTCGCGGTGCACTTGGAGCAACAAGACGGACGATGTGCAATTTCTCATCTTGATTAAAAGGTTGTACAACTTAGCTCGTGGTTAACACGGGGGTTGATTCATTGTTTTAAAAATATTTTTATATGGAAATTAGGTGCGACGGCCGCTGTATCATCATCCTTTTGATTTAGGCTTGCATTGTCTGCTTGTGCTTAGTCACTGCCGTTTGGAAGCTTTACGGTTTGCTGCAGCTTAGTGTCGTTTTTATTTGAGAGGCTTTAAACTGAACCGATTAGCAAATTTTAAGTTCAAGGATTACAGTTGCATTTTGTTGATAGTGATCCTGCTTGAGTTTTGATGAGGAAGAGCATTTTGATGTCCTTATCTTGAACAATAATTTCATTCAAAGAGAGAAGATAGTATTATTTTATCTATAGTCAATTTAAAATTTTCAGCTGCCTCTGATAGTACGATGAAAGTTTCCAATCTTTCCAGTCTGATTAACTTACAAAAACAACGTAGTAACAAATTATTTATTTCTATTTTTTAACGTAATCTCCAATAACACTTCAACACTTCTGGTAACGAACTTACAAACCTATTAAATTGATTGATTGATTGATTGAATTTCATTTGTAAACATATTTTTCTTAGGTCTCAAAACGTTATTTTACAGAAATCTTCTACCAGTTAATTATAGCTTAAGCTTTTCAAATAAGCGATAATCGCTAGGAGATAGGTCAGGGGTATAGACTGGGATGCGAACCTCTAAAGAGTCAATAAATGTATAGCAGCTGCTGCAATTTTTGAGTTGTGCGAGGAGGTGTTGTCATGAAGTGGTTAAAACTTATTTAACTTACCGCGACATACAGTTCCCCATTTTTTGCATAATTTGTACATCAAGTAATATTTTCCAACGATTGTGACTTTTGGCTACAAGTAATCAATTATAGTAATTCATTCAGCGTCCCAAAATGTTGCTTGCAGATGGTTCCAAATGACATTTCATTCAAGGTGGAGGTTATTCATGTTTCTATTGCATATATTCTTGTTTGGTTTATGGATCAGAGTAGCGAATTCATATTTCATTAGCTGTTACAATGAGGCACAAACATTTTCATTGGTTTGATTCAGTAGAGCAATGTTTTTCTTCAAACATTCTGCTCATTTTTGCAACTAAAGAACAAAAAGCTTTCTCAACACCCAGCTATGTAAAGCACTTTAATTCGGCTATTAGCAAAAACCATTTTCGCAACAAAAACAATGGTTTCATCTATGGTCACTTACGTAGGGTGCCTCAAAATTGTTGAAGCACATATGCAAGAGGTCAAATCTTGTTGCATGTTAACATAATCAGAACTTTTATACAGGGTGGCGCACGGAAAACGAAACAGGCGTGTTTTGTGACACTAAACGTCCATTCTTTGAAAAACGTCCGAGTACCTCAATTTAATTTGTCAGGACATGTACTACGGCGATTTCCGTTCACCTATCTTCAACCCTGAAATTGGGTAACTTTGGTACTTGGGTAAATTTTAAATGCCATGGGCTATAAAAATATCTACCATTTGAAAGTTCGATGAATTTGCTTTACACTAGCGTTTTTGTTTTTGTATTTCGAGCATTAGTTCCCGTGAAAATGCTGTCCAAAGTTTCAGGGTAGTAAATGTCCTGCAGCATTTATGGAATGATCAAACAGCATTGGTTGACCACATGTTGGCGCAAACATTAGAATGTTTTTGTTTACGTCAACGTCACGCCGTATTTCGTAGTTGTCTTTATTTCCATTTAAAATGGTTTATTCGATTTCAGAAAGAGTTGAAATAATTGCGTGTTTCTTCGAAAACAATGAATGTGCCAGTACAAGTGTTGAATTGTTCAACCAGCAACATGCAGTTAAGCATGTGAATCGCAAGTAGGTTTTGGAGTTAGTGAGAAAATTTCAGGAAATCGGGTCTATCGCAAATAAAAAGCGAATTGCTGAAAATCCGGTAAGAAATGACGCAGCGGAAGTCGCGTTTCTGGACCACATTGTTATCGATCCTACGTTGAGTACAAGTCAAATGGCTATTCTATCAGGTGTTAAATGAACTAGTATTCAACAAATTTTAAAATACCACAATTTTTATACCTGACATTTTCGTTTATTACAAAAACTCATTAAAGAAGACTTTGACCGCCGTTTGCGATTTTGTGAGACTATAAGTGAAGTTTGTTTTTCCAACGAATGCACTTTTTTCGTAAATGGTACAGTCAGTTGCCATAATTTTTACTATAGATCAGACTCTAATTCGAAGGCAGTTCACTAAACACACACTCAACACCCCGAAAAAAATGAATATTTGGGCTGGCATTTTTGGTGGTCGTCTCGTTGGTTCTTCTTTCTTAACTGGTAATTTGACTGGACAGATGTACTTGGAATTGTTACAAGACAACATTGATTCAATCTTAACTGATATTATAGGGAATGATAGTCATTACCTCGAAGATCATTTGATATTTCAACAAGACGGAGCTCTTCCGCATTATGCACTGGTTGTTCGACAGTCTTTGGGTCGAAGGTTTCCGGGTCAATTGATTGGAAGAAAAAACGCTATTGAATGCCGTTTAATCACTCCACAAATACTACAGAATGCGTGGCGACATTTTGAACAGAACCTCTATTACTGTATGAACGCTGGTAGTGCTCATTTCGAACATTTGCTACTCTGAAACTTTGAACTGTTTTTCTGCGGGAACTAATACTTGGAATACAAAAATTAAAACACTACTGTAAAGCAAATTCATCGAACTTTAAAATGGTATGTCTTTTTTGATACCCCTTACCATTCACGAATTTTACAAAAGTTACTTGACAAATTACTTTGACGTATTCAGGTGCTTTCGAAGAATTAAGGTTTAGATTTCAAAACAAAAATTTTGACAGCGTGTTAGAGGGAAAAATGAAATACGTTCTAATAAACGCTTATCCGAAAATGCTTTATTAAGAGTTATAAGGGAAATACTACTGTCGGCTTAGTGAAAGTCTTACCCTCAAATATCACCAACAGAGGACGTTCAGTGACCTGTCCTAACTGAGAATTTTCGTGGTTTTCCTGGGCCATAGAGATGAATACTGGGACAAAATTACCCACGAACTCCCGTTATACAATATTCTAGTCTTTCCCATCCCTAAAATTCCATTACTGACTGAAGAGAACTTAGGGACTGACCCCTATATTTTAAAACCCAATTGGAAATTTAGCAACAATGAAATAACAAAATTGCTTCTAGAAATATAGCTTCCAGAAAAAGTAGGTACCCAAACATTTAACGCTTAGGGATCTTAGTCTGCATTCAATATAGTCTCACACCAGAAATTTAGATGTCAGGAAATTTACCACTCCGAAACTGAAGCTCTGAACGTTTGGTTGTCAAAAATTATGGTTCCGGAAAAGAATTTGAATCCATTAAATTATCCCGAATATTGTATACTCGGGAAGTGGCTATAGAAAAAATTTCACTCTTGAAAGATAGCTCGCAGAAAATGGAGTTTCTTCCAAATTTAGTCTACGAAAATTTAATTTTCAGGAAATCTAGCCTCTAGAAAATGTAATGTTGAGAAAGTTGCTCTCTGCAAATTATATAATAGTTTTACCCTCTAGGTAATTTAGCCCCCATAAATGTTCTACTCCAGAAAAATAGAATATTTAGCATATTAAAATTTGCTGCGCAGAAATTTCGCACCGGTAATATAGCCCTAGGAAATTTAGTTCACGAATAATTAAAAATAGTTAATATTTAGCTCTTCTTCTTCATCATCACCCTCTTACCCTTTCTCTTCCTCTTGCTCTTGTTCTTCTTCGTTTTCTTCTTCTTCTTTTTCTTCCTCCTCCTCCTCACCCATATCATATTAATCTCTAGAAAATTTAGCCCCTGGGAAATTCGATGTGTGTGTGAAAACATTTTATTCCGAATATTTAGCTTCTGGGCAATTTGTCCCACGGAAATTTAGTGCTCAGAAGATTTAGGTCCGAAAATTCAGCACTCGAAGGTGTGGCCATCACTTTTCGAAACCACATCATTTTCATTTATTTGAAGTGCTTAACGATGTAGCATGGTTTAGTTCATTCTTTACCTTTTCCTGTGCTTTCTTACCTGAATATCATTTTTATTTTTTTCCACTTACCTTTCATCATGTTGCTAAATTTATAATTCAGTTAGTTCAAAATTTGATGATAATTTAAAGCTGATAAAAATAAGTTAGACCCTATAACAATAATTCAATAAGTTTCGTTACAAATAAGTCTTAAATTATTTCAAACAGAACGCCCTAATACCCGTTATCAAATTTCCGTAGGCCAATGTTTTTGGGGTTAATTTATTAACATTTTATTTTTGAACATTTGTTTTAGCATCTCTCAATATTTCTGACCCTGTCACATTAACATTTAACACCTCTGGTGGGCCATTTCTACGAATAAATGTATATTTAATCTTACCTTGTCTGCAACAATACAATTTGCGGATAACCACAGACTCGTATTTGTTTATTTATCAGATAGTATTTCTTAACAGGAATATTATTCATAAGAGTGTACGTAGTGCGTGTGTTTATACAACCATGTGTTATTACTAACAAACAAACGTATGGCAAAATAGAACGTACCTTATTAAACAGCAGACGTAGCCCTTGGGGATTCCTTTAATTTATCCTATTACAAATCTAAAAGTTAATCATCCCAAGCACGTGTTATGTGTTTGTTTTGGGGTAGGTGGGCCGATTTTCGATAAGGTTCACTTACCCAAGCAACATCCTGTTAGGCGCTAAGGTCATCTTATGTAAATCTTATTGCTACAGTTTCGAAACGCCATTCCCCAGAGTCAATAAGATTATGAATCCTATAACCAAGCGTTCGATACAATTGATTTTGAAGTCATGTCAAAGACACGGGCCTGGGATCAGTTCTTTTTGACAATCAGATTATTATTTCGTGGTTTTATTGAAATGTACATAAGGCAATTAAGAAATTGTTGACAGGATGGCATGTGGTGATTAAGCATATTGTCGCACTCTAGTTAGTACAGTAAAATACATGGTTATAGGACACATAAACACGCGACACATAATCATAGGCCATTTAATCACGGACAGTTAAACACGCCGACACTTAATCACATGGGCATTTAAACACATAGACATTTAAACACCGAGGCACATAATCACAAGGACATATAAACACATAGTCACATTGTGTTTGAAGTGAATTCTTATCTTATTTTTATACGAAAAAAGTTATAGGCATATTTTAGTTGATCGAAAACACGGTAATATATCAAACAAAATTCGTTTCCGCAGAAGAAAAAGTACAGAGATCTTAACACCAGAGTAAAGCGAATAGTTGTAAGCTACGATCCGGCTAATAAAATTCTATATTTGAGAACCTTTGCTTACGTATTTTAATTTTTTTGTATATGTATTGTAATTTTAATTTTAATTTTGTTTTATATATATGTTATATATTATGTCGAACGTCGATTCTGGCTTGGGTTCGAAACCCAAGCAGAACTATGCAGATTTATAAAAATCTAGACTGCAACCCACCACACACAATTTCCCAATTCGGCTGGCAACCGTGGGATCTTAATGCTAAAAACCTTCTCTGTCCTTCTGTCGTTCGGATTCGACGTTAAACTGTAGGTCCCCC
>JABXWE010012714.1:0-20412 GCA_014611495.1 Limonius californicus
GGTTGCAAACCAACCAGGCGCAAAAATGCCGTTACAATATTTCAGTTAGACCTCTCGGTGGGCGGTCCATAAATCTCCATAAATCGAACTGACTGTTCGAAAACAAGTTTTGATCCTAGGGATTAGCACAGGTAGGGGTGTACGCACTGGGTATACGGAAATAAAAAATTAGTTAATAAAATCATAACAGGTTAACATGTTTTTTTTATACAATTAGTCAATAATAACAAAAATAATTTAGATATTAATTAGTAAGTAAACAATTATAACAAACAGATTTAACCAATAAGTATCTGGAGAGTAGTTTCTTATCGTATTCATCTATTTTTTTTCAGTATAAAATTAGTTTAAAATTTTGGACAATTGATATTTGTAATTTTTAAAATAAATTTCTATTTGAAAATTGAGCAAAACATTCGTAAATGTAAATGTTCGAGTGGGTCGCGTAAAAGGCTACCTTAAATCGAGAATGAACAGATTCACACACATTCTGTTCGGTTCTGTGAGGAAAACAACAACCCCAGCCCAACTTCTTGGGAGAAATACAACCCCATGATCGAAATAGTTTTTATTTAAATATTATTAAAGCTAGAATTTCGAATTTAAATTTTTTAAACAAACTCTGCTACACATGAAATCTGCAACCGCCAATTGTGGTATTTGACCATACCAATTGACAAGCGTTGTGAATCGCTAATAAAAAGTCAATAACAATTTGACTTGGTTAAAATTTAATTCCTAACTGATTACCTTTTTCTACTAAGGCCCGGTCTTTCCAGCTCCTATTAAAATGCCTATTAGTTAATCGGCGATTAAATTTAGTAGGAACATTTAGTAGACGAATTTCTCAAGCGCGTCTTTCCATCCCTTCTTAATAGCAGGTTAACTATTCAGCTATTAAGGTTCAGAGTAATACTTTCTCTTAGGTTGGTAGCAACGGTAACTATAAAGCAACTAAAGGACAACTTCATCTCACTTCGTTAGAGCAAGCAAGCTTCATGTCCAAAATATAATAAAGACAAGGATGCAGTATATGGCACCAAATAATACCGCGAAATATAAAATTTAAAAATGTACGTGGTTCTAACAGCAGAATGCGTTCATCTGCATGCCAGATGGGATCATAAAATTATTGCAAGTTCTGCATTTTTGCCTGCATTATTGGGTATACCTCGTGGTTGTCGAGTGTCTTATAACAATTCTATTTTAAATTTTTCCTGTATCAACGAATATGGATAAAGTGAAAAGGGAAAGGGCGGTAAATTTCACCGAATTAGAGGTGAGATTTTTAATAGATATTGCTTTGCGATATTCATTTATTATCGAAAATAAAAAAAAAACTGATGCTGTCTCATGGAAGGACAAAAATAAAGCGTGGGAAAACATAGCCACGGAATTTAATGCAGTTACAGGCTGCATTAATAGAAGTGCAAACGTGCTGCGATTAAAATACGACAACGTAAGGCGTCAGGAATTGGGACTTGCGGTGGCGTACAGGACCGACGAGGTAATAAGCCATTTTTGTGGGATGCTAGATGGGTTAGCTTTCTTGCCTGTCGATGAAGTTCACCTCGGGATGGATTTCTTAAAAGAACAAGGGCCACCATCACTACAGGATTTGATTCAATATTTTGATACCACATACGTAAGCGGTACGTACAGGAGGATTGGAGCAAATGGCGGAAATTGTCTTCTCAGGCTACGTAATATCCCTCCTATGTTTCCACTACGTCTATGGAACGTGCAAGAAGCAACACTAAATGAGGAAGATCGCACGAATAACCAAACACATAACGCATAAATATTTGTTACGTTTCAGTCGTTAAAAAACATTTATTACTCAAAACTTTTCTTTCGTGTTTTTTTTTTGAACAGACATGGCAATGATATTTTCTACATTGATTTTTTCAGTATAATCGCTTTCAAATGACAGCAATGCTAAAGAGGATAGTCGTTCCTGACCTATAGTTACACGGCACTTTTTTCCGCGGCACTTTTTTCCGTCGGCACTTTTTTCCGGGATTCCTTCGGCTTAGATCAGCGAAGTGGGGAGTGGTTCAATCAAATAACGGTTAAGGGAAGGAAATCCAACGTAGTTGTATACAGGGTAAGTCGAAATTAATGGGCGCCACCCTCCAGGTTACAACTGATTGCAGGTTCTCGTAGGAGGGCCGAGAAACCAGTAGCTTACGGGAATCGAACTCACCTTTATTGTGCCTCCTCCTATATGTAAAGCTTGCAAAGTTGATACACCATAAAAAAATACAGAAATGAAAGATATGGTGCATTTTTAAGACAAATATAACTCTATCGCTTGAAATTGGTAGAGGTCTTACAAAATCTCGTGGAAGAGCGCAGAAAGAACAAAAGCCGTCCGTGCTCAGGTGACGCCCATTTTACTACTCCGCCTAAAAATATTGCCATTTGATGACAGTTGACGGCTGCATTATTTTTATTTTAATCATGCTCATTATTATGCTTATTAATAAATATAAAACCTACTATTAACACTATTGCAGAATAAAATAAACTTGAGATTTATACATTTTCTTGGAATTCATTGAACTAAACGGTCAATGTTTTTAGGTTCCACTGTAACAATCGCCCGCTATTTCAAGCGCCGCCTTTGCGCATCTCGTCTTCCACGAGATTTTGTAAGACCTATAACACACATAGTACAAAAAAAAATACAATCAAAATAACTGTAGTTAAACTGAAGAGAAGTTGGGACGTCCAAACCAAAGAGCTCGCCGCCACTGGGTTACGACATTTACTTTAGTAAAACAGAACTACACAGCCAGCGACGTTCGAGTTTACAAATTATATACCCTTTAACCTCAGCAGGAAATGAAACGATGGGCAACTGAAAGCAGCATTTTCAAATCTTTTAAAAATATCTTCTCCAGTGGTCGTGCCGTGAATGCTATGAACGTCAAGAAGCTCTTCATACACTTCATAATTTTTATCTATCCCTAGAATAAAAAGTAACACCCGAGCAGTATCTGAAATATCTGTTGACTCATCCAGGGCCAAAGATAGTTAATATATTTTCTGCAATATCATTTACTCTTCGAGCCACAGTGTTTGCTGACAAACTGATAATTTCTAATAAATTAGCTTTTTCTGGACACATTTCTTCTGCTGCTGCAATCATGCAATCCGTAATTAATTCGCCGTCAGCAAATGGTTTCCCATGTTTCGCTATTGAACGAGCCACGCGGAAACCAACACAAGTTACTGCTTCTTGTTCAGACTTTACTTCTTTAAACAACAATTGTTGAGATTCCAACCCGCGTTTCAAAGATTCATATTTTTCTAACCGTAGGCTTTCTATAAATTTGGAGTAATTCTGAGAATTTTTAGTCTCATAATGACGTTTGATATTGTGTTCTTTGAGGACTGATATTGTTTCATTGCAAATTATACACATTTCCTTATTACATGGCTCAATCACGAAATATTGATATCTCCAGTGCTCTTTAAATATTCTGCACTCACTATCTATATTTCGTTTCTTTTCCATATTTATACAAATCCACACGAAAGGGACATAACTTCAAATCAAAATAATGCCAATTAATACTATTAAGAGCAGCAGTTCTGATGTAAACAAAATGCACTGTATTTATTTTTAAGACACTTTTAATTAAATTAAACACTCACAATTAAACCCACTGTATTTTCACTAACAAACTATAGTCACGAAACACACTAGTTGCACTATATTTCGCATTTCAGATCGCACTTGTCGTTCCGAATTCAAACTTTGGAACTGTCCAACTCTTAGTTGTCTCCCGTATTTGTACCACGCGCCCGTTGCGTAGAACATATTCGAAAACTCTCGAACGTACTGGAATCTTCCAGACAAGAGATCACGCAACAGAATTTTTCCAGAACATACTCTAGGTGTGCTACTCGCTACAAGATGGCGTTGTATACTTTGACTAACCAAGCATAATTAATGTTTTTGCGTAACTTCGCTCGCTCCCTACAAGCTGGCGCTGTACTAGGATAGCTTTGTCACGTCCTGCACTTAACTTGTCTAATGTCCAGAAGATGTCACTACTATATATTTAGCATGGTCGTAGGTAGACGTAATAAAACGTACCGCACAGCACGCACATCGGCTATCTCCGCCGTAATGAAATGTCTTTGACACTTGCCCGTAAGTACCTATCGAAATTGCGAACGAAGCGGAGTCGACCCCTGCGCCATAGATATCCCACTCACCGGCTAGTCGCTGTACGAATATTTGCGCGTAATTCAAAACTACAGTATGTTGGTATGATGAGCTAGCTAGGTCTTGGCCCTTGGGACTTAGTGGAGGAATCAGTGTGATCCTTAGGCTAAAAAGTTTAGAGACCCCTGATTTAGAGGATTGCAACATCCGCCCCCGAAGGTGTCCGCTTTGATGATTTGCGGCTTCCGTCCTGAAGAGCCTACTTCGAAAACAATAGCCAAAGATTAGTTAAGACCTTTCGCCAGTACGAGTAGCCACGCGCTCATTACTTCTGTTGTACAATTTGTAAATACATTATTTGGTAAACTAACATTCGTTGCTTTATTTAAAAAATAAATTGAAGTGTTCAGAAGCGGACACTATCAAACAACGGTAATGGGTCTGTCGACTTTTACACCGTAGTCTTGTATAACCATTCACAGGAAGTATTTTGTATACACGTAAAATTATTGTATTGCTTAGATTTTAAATAAATATAATACAAAACATGTACGAATAATTCATCAACGGGTATTTGCAGAGATATACATTTTAGTGTAATAACCTAAATTAATTCAAAGCCTAATTCTGAGCAAAACTAATAAACACATATATAAAGCATTTTTAAACGAAATATTAGGCGTAATTCTTGTTTTTGAATACATCTGGTGACTCTCTCTGCAAAAAAACCCAAGTCACTTACACAAAAAGTAAGTTTGTAAAATGTACGAACAAAATAGGTGACGTATAAAGCCAAACAAAATTTGCTATAAACGACGTCGTCTGGCGTGGCACGATATTGTTAAGGCAATTGGTGTAAAAACCCGAATTTAAAAAAGCCACTTACATTCTCCTACAAAAATCTGAAAATTTAAAACTTTTCACATCCCTTTGGTGTCGCTTAATGATTTTTGATAATAATTATATTTCAGCCACCAATGAATCTACATGATAATGGTTTTCTTTTATTAACAGTTCTAGATTCGTAGCGCTCATAAATAATTTTTAAATTTTGGTATTAATATCTCACAAACTAGGGAGAACTACCTATGCAGGTCATATAGAGTAAGTTATTGTGTTCTTTTAAGTCCAGTTTAGAGGGCAGACTGAAGTTAGGGTTAGCAACCTCCTCCTGACAGTGCAAATAATCAAATAAACTTTGAAAAGTTTAACATCTAGCAATCATGGAGCAATAATATAACACTCATTTTATATTAAAAAGTCGATATTTTTTCAAAGTTTAAAATGTATTTGCTAGAAGGACTTTTTGGTAATTTAGGAATTACACACCAGTACTTCGTAAAAATTACAGGAAATTATCATTGACGTACTAACTATGTAACTACAAACGTATACCTACCTATACTAAAGTACAATATAATAGGCACGTGGTCGTTTGAAGTTTACCTTTGAACTTCGAAAATTAATGATGTACGTAAAATCACAAGGATTTTGTTCAACAAACCTAATAGTTTTTGAAATACATGATGTTATACTTGTTACCATTTCTTCCCTAAACTAATCCTAGAACCAGCTGTCATCTAATATTATTTTGCAATTAAATGCTTTTCAATGAGTGTTGAGTCTTGATTGTTTTCATTATCATATTTCAAGAGAAGTCTAAGAAAAATATTGGTCAATGGCAACAAAATACTCGTAGTCACAATCAGGCTGTAATTTTCTTAACTTTAACCAATAGAAGTATATTTTAGCTAACTATGCAGGTGAATAAGCTCATATGTAACAAGAAATTGGCCTGATTATATGTCTATGTATATAACTTTGGAAATGGTTGCTTTACAGTTTAGGCATTATATGGGATTTTTCATATGGAGCGCAATATTCTTTCATGACGTTAACACCTTCTTAACTTTTAAAGTTTAATTTGAATAATATTATTTTTTATAACAAACCCACAAAAACGTTGCTAAGTTTGATATACGAATTGTAAGAATACGTCGACTGTGGCTCTTTTTTCACAATTGGCATTCGATTTTCAAATATTATTCAATTAATTTGGACTGCAAACTGTTTCTGAACTTGTATATTTTTTCTTAATAACTGTAACTCTGTTATTATGGGTGTACAGTCAATTATTTTTAGTAGTGTCCAATGATTTTCTTTGACTTTTTACTGGTGGTTCACATTATTTCGGTGGTCCTATATGTTGATGAGCTGGTAGTTTAGAGTTTTCTTTCCCTACAAGGCATTCAAATGAAACATCTTCATTTTATATTTTCAGTTTTTCACTGAGAATGTTTCATGAGAATGAATGTCTTCTGTAGTATGCGGTCGTTCGTAGTTATTCTGTTTTTTTTTTCTTTCGTGTGATTTCACGATTCTTCAGTTATAAAATTGAGATTTTTTCTGTTTTCAGTACGTTTATTAATGATTGGTTCTTTAGGTTTATTAATTTTCCCCTTAATTTTGTCGTAAGAGATGTTTAATATAGCTCGATGGGTTAATTTTGAAGGTTTACCTTTTCACAAAGCTGGTCGTATGGACTTCGAGAATCCGTATGTGTTAAAAAATATTTTAATTGGCACTCTGCAGTAAAAACTTGATAAATATTGATACACTGTTACGAAGTTTCCGAGGAGTAACCGTTTCAGCATTTGGTAATTAAATGTTAGGTCGCTTTAGTTCCTGAAAGAGGCGTCTGCAGCAGTGCGGATGGTGTTCTAAACTGTTTTCCCCCACTCACTCACAATGGCGTTCGATCACACTCCGGAGGAGACGCGTAAAGAAAGTGAACCCAGTATATATCCAGCATCCCAGCATAAATTTGGTACCTTGGAGTCAAGCTCCATCCGAGAAGGAATGCCGAACAGAACTATGAGTCAAATACTTCAGCGAGGAAGTCGGCCCAGGATATATTTACCAGTCCGCCAGAGAAGGGAGCAAACCGAAATTGAGTCCGTGAGAATATTCCAGCCTGTTGGAGAATTCCATAAAATCTGCGTAGCTGTACGGTGTCGCATTTATTCATTTTGTGGAACACTTCGCCGTTGGGGTTACCTCGATTGATATCCAGCAGGTTATGCCAGTTAGTATCAATCAGGTTAACATACCAGTGAAATAGCCGGTCAGGCCAGGTTAATTTGACCTTTGGTTTTCATATTTTTCCCGTAATTGGGAATTTTCGAACTAATATAACAATACGTTCTATACTAGAAGTGATTTTGTTTAGGCGGGTGTACTATTTGAAAATACACGTACGTTGGCACTGGTTTACTTTCTATCTTGAATAAGAATTTCGTTTCTTTTAAGGAACGTAGGTCTAGCAATTGCCTTTACGTCATGACGAAATTAGCCGTAAGTACGGGTAATGAATCTGAGCGAGACAGGTACATATGACACACAGATATAATAACAGCAAATGGGATAGAAATGTTCCGATCTTATACCAGCGGCTCCACCGTCGGCTCTACCAGTCAATATAATAGAGAAAATTGCCTTACTCATCTATAAAATATTAATACTTGTTTTAATTCCATAATCTATTTAACATTATTCTGAAAATTCCGAACTTAGAAAGCATTTATTTTTATGGAGTCTCTTAGCTAAGTCAGGTTATTTACAATTACATTATTGCTCCGTAATGATTTAGGTACTTATGGTGAGATAAGAAAGCTAACAACGCAACGCTTGCATTTTGACCACTTAATTACTAGTTTTGGTCAGTCTACCTTAACCTGTTGTGATAAGAGGAACTCAAGATGCCTAAAAGTAAAGTTTTAGATTATAATACAAAACTTTTAATTTTAAACGTTTTGTTGTATTTTCAATTAGAAAAAGAAAACGGCGGTCTATTGTTATCTTTATCTTCTGTTCAAGAAAGAGTTGCAGCTGCCCTGAAAGTGAGCGTTCGTAGTGTTCAACGTACTGTATACGAAGATAAAGAAAATATTCTTACGGACAAAAAGAATAGTAATGCAAGATTAAAACCAAAATCGGATGACGTGTGTGAAGGTATTAAAATGGACATCAGAAATATAATTTACGACTTGTATGTATCTAAAATACCATTTACTTTGGCAACACTTCAGCATATATTAAAAGAACACGAAATTGTAAATGTGTGTGTACAAGCACTATCAAAATTATTGAAAAGTTGCGGTTTTAAAATTAAAAAAGAGTGCAATCGACGATTTTTGTGCGAACAGCAGCATATAGCCCTCCAAAGAGTTGTTTTTTTAAAGCAATATACTAAAAACATGGAATCAAAGGAGACACAAGTTGTATTTCTTGATGAGACGTGGATTTTTTCTAAAGGTGAATTCAGAAAATATTGGCAAGATGACACTCCAAAAAGTGTGAAAAAACCATCAGGTAACGGTGGAAAGCGTTACATAGTCCTGTATGCCGCTTCTACTGACGGATTTATTCCTAGCGCAAGTTTAATTTTTTCCAGTAAATCAAACAGCGCCGATTACCATGATAATATGGATAGCGACAAATTTGAGGAATGGTTGAAAAATCAACTTATAGCAGCTCTGGAAAAGCCATCCTTGATAGTATTAGATAATGCATCGTATCATTCGAGACTTACTGAAAGACAACCGACTGGTGGATGGAGGAAGCAACAAATTAAAGATTGGCTCGATATACAGCATCTTATGTATCCAAAAAATGCCCTAAAAGTGGAGTTGTTAAGAATAGCCAAAGAAAACAAGAAAGAAAAAAATATGTTGTTGATGAAATGCTCCGGGAACATGGACATGAGACACTACGTTTACCGCCATATCACTGTCAGTTCAACCCCATAGAACTTATGTGGTCAAACAGTAAAAGATATTACGATAAACATATTGGCCGCAACGGATTTCAAGAAGAAAATGTGTTGGACATGTGGAATGAAGCCGTAATTCAGTGTAGTGCAAAAAATTGGAAAGACTGTGTGATTTATACAGAAAATCTCATAGAAGAATGGTGGGAACGTGAAAGTTGTTTGGACACCGAAGATATTGCACCACGTCTTATAACTTTACATGGCGATAGTGACGACGATTTATCTGATCACTATAAATTTCTCTGATGACTAATATGAATTATATTAATTATATATATTTTTATAATTTAATATTGTTTTCTTCCATAGTTCAAATTTAATTTGTTTACTAAATTAATAAAATTAATAATTATGTCCATATTAAAATCTCGATGTTTTATTATTTTTATCGAACCAGTATTATTTCTACCCGGCATATAGTTTGTTGCGACGAGGAAACATTTTTGGTGTCGCTGGCGTACGCACCAGGGGTAAACTACTTAGTAATGGCAAGCATTGTACTTGAGCCATACGCAACCCAGAACCCGCCTAAACAAAATCACTTCGAGTGTAGTCGGTCAGGCCAGATTGTACGTATTTTTAAAATTAGGCATTAACAATTTCAAGTACTCACCGTACAGTCATATTTCATTTTAAAATATCCTACGAAACTTTTAAATACATTTATCGTCGAGATTACGAAGCCAAGTACGTTTTCCCAGCACATCTGGTTCTAGCAACCCGTGAGTTATCTGCACCCGTTCATTGAACCAGCAAAGCCACGGAAACCGTACACAACTGCCCAGGCGGTTTAAAGTAACCAGTACGCGTACCAGGTGACAATTTAATCTATATCTGTGTGAACACTGTGTAACGTGTGATTTCTGACGCATAGTGTATATCAGGAGTGTATCCCATTACAGCGTTTGAACGGCATACTTCGGTTTCAATTTAAATAATTTGTCCTCATATGGGTTCTGCGCATCGATCGTAAATTTTCGGATTTCGGACCGCAGTCAACTGTTATAGACAGAACGCTTTCTATTCTCAAGAGATGCAGACTTGAATTTTTAATTAAGGTCGTTACGACTCGGAAGATTCTTCCAATTTGTAAATTTTCAAGTGATTAGGGGAAGTTTAAACACGGTAGTGTGATAGTAAATTTTTCCCAGGGAGTAAATCGTAATTTAGTGCACTGAGGAGAGTTTTTCTGCTGCCAGATTAACATCTTATGGTAAGCTTAGAAGGTCCTTATTCCACTCGTTGCTTTTCTAAGACAGTTGAATTTATTTAGGCATTAACCAATAGCCGAAAGAGTGGCATCTTATAGCATTAACCAGTAGCCGAAAGAGTGGCATTTTATGGCGTTAAACAGTAGCCGAAAGAGTGGAAAACAGCCGGAAACTGGTCGAATTTATAACGACGTGGGAAATTCCGCGAGCCGATAGTTCCAGTGCAGGTGTGTACAGCGAGTCCGTCGGGGTAAAGAAAACCTGGGACCAAGGTCTGTTAGTCTACTTTTTACCTTACCTGTGTTGGGTGATAAGTTCACGGAATTTCGAGAACTAGCCAAAAACGAACAACGACAACTCGTTTAATTGCGTAGTAATATTTATATTAAAATAAAATAAATCTTCGACAAAACTTTGTATTTAGTTAAATATTTTATTTGGAAACACTCTTGTTCATGTTTAAATCACTTTGTATATTGAGAACTTATTAAATGGTCTGCAGAGTACGAGATAATATTTTCTGATTCAAAGTTCAAACGAAAAGGGGGAATTTTGCGTAAATTTTATAATTATCCGTGCGCATATACCATTTATTTTGGGTAATTATTCTAGTTTTACGTATACGAGGCCTCGATATATCGTCGAATCTAGACGGGAATTCGGTGGTTTGTTAACATTTTAGAAGTGGATTAACGCTTCTTAATTTAAAATACTGATCTACGCATTATTGTTTTCCCTAGAAATTTTGGGTTCAGCTCTGTATTAAAATTTAAATCAGAGAAATAACGTACTGTGGTCCGTTCATTTTGGTTAATGAATGTGAATTTATATACATATCTATACTGCGGATTTTTTTTTATTGGGTATGCTTCATATATAATACGTTTGTGTTGAGTAATTATTATTTTTTTTGATCATTATATTTGGAAATCTGTCTATTACAATTATGTTTCATTCTGTCTCGAAAAATAAGTTTAATATTACAAGACAAGGTAAGTCCATCCAGGAAGGTTCCTGTTTACCAAAGTTATCTTCGAGGAGGAAAGGGTTTTTTTAAACGGGTGGCGCCTAGGCTTACATCGAACCACCCTTCTTCGACTGCAGTTAGTCGAACCCTTGTCCTTGATACCTGGACTTTGTTTTGATACTTCGCTTTTGTGTGTATAAAATTATTTTGTTGTCGCCGTCGTATAACTAGGCGTCCCAACTGAAAACGATTCCGAATAGTGGTTTCGGGAGACATTGTGTTAAACGCATTTAAAACTAACTGCCAGGTGGCAACTATTTTTCGTTTGTTTATGTAAATACAGAGTACCTACACCTGCTGCACGCGGCCTACAGCTGGACCATTCAACCGAACTTCCGATTCCATCCAGTGGCGTACCGACCGGGATTTTGCCGACATTATTACTTTTATTTATAACCTCAGAATCAAATATATTTTTTTCCTTTATTGTAACAGTTAAATATAATAAATCCTGTTATAACCATTACAGTCTCTCTGCATGTTATTACGAACTTCTGGCTCTGAGATAAATCCAGGCAACCGTACCCACGTGGACGGAACGTTACAACACACAGCATAAATTATTAAAATTAAAATTGTTTTCTAATATTTACCTAGTTGCAACGAAAACGTTATACTGATTATCGGAGCATCAAGTATTCCGAAACTGGAGCAGTAAAACTAAAAAGAGTGCCAGAAAAACAAGAAAAGAATGTCGGAAAGAAATATTCAAACAAGACAGGATAAGTTGCATGACATAATGATAGCAAGACACTGTAAGACACGAAAAGTATTAGCCGAAATGGAAATAAACTTGTAAATTGTTCACATGTACTCAAAAAATGACAAAATTGTAAAACACTGAAAAGGCCTAACAGAAAGAGAGTTAAAATCCTTTAGCAGAAGAAAATGAAATAATGCTAAACCTATAAATGGTAATTTACGAAAGTAGAATGAGGCAGTGAAATGCAATGCAAGCAAACTAATGACAAGAATAATATTTAAGTATTAAAAAATAAATATATAAAATCATTGAACAAAATCAGGCAGGGTTCGGAACAAAAGGATCGCTTGTGCAGTGCGAATTATACAACCAACCCCAGAGCGACAGATCAAATTATACCTAAATTATATCGATTCAGAAAAAGAATTAGATCGAATAAACGGGGAAATAATGTGGGAAATACTAGAAAATTCTATCAAAAGACATAATGATCATTTAACTAGAAGCAACAGTCAATGGAATGGCGACACACATCGTCTCCAACCAGAGTGAAATCCAAACAGACAATTTCAGCATGAAAGATCAGGGCAATTGTCTTTTGGGACCGGAAAAGGATTTTGATAGTGGATTTTATGCCGAGAGGCACAACAATCAATTCTGATGCGTATTGTGTGACCTTGAGAAAACTCGTGGCCTACTGTCTTCCGGTGTGATGTAACTCCATGACAATGTCACATGCCACATGTTTCTGCACAAACACAAGGTCTAATCAGGTCTTTTGGATGGGAGCAAGTGGATCATCCACCTTACAGTCCAGACTACGGTTCAACGACGACGATGAAGTGAAAACTGCAGTCGTGGATTAGGCTTATTCACAGGCGGCAGATTTCTTTGATGTCGGAATTCAAGAACTTGTTGAGCAGTATGACGAATGTTTGAACAAAAATGGAAATTATGAAGAAAAGTAGATAAAAGTACGTATAATATGGAAAAATATATATTTTAATATTTACAGTATTTTTCTATTTATTAAAAAACGGACCTTATTTAAAAATTACCCCCCCCCCGTATTATAAAGCTTTCTACAACGCAGATCATACGCAGCCGAAAACAACAAGAGAAATAAATACTGACAGTGCCTTGAGATAAGACGCAAACGATCACCGACAATATTTGTATTATAGTAGATTGGGTAATGAAATGGGCTAGACGTAATATAAAAGGCATAAGGTATAACGCGTTCATTCTCATATCGAATCAAATAACTAGCGGAGAAAACGGTACTAACTAGTGAAAACGTGAAAACCACTTAAACGGAGCACTAGAAGAGATATAAATAAGTGGAATGAAATTAATAGAGAAATAAGCAATAGAGCATAATGGAGGAAAATCATATTTCAGAAACATTTAGAACAGAAAAATTCTATTAACGTTTCTGCCAAATAATGTTGCATCCATTTTCTGGTTTAGCAATAACCTTCGGAGCTTTGAAAGCTAAAAACAGGAACATTTAAAACGCATTAGCCATGTTGTTAAAATTCTCACAATGAAAATCATCGGCTTTCCTTATCATCGTTTATATCTGTTCCTATATAAAAGTTAACCGGAGAACTTCTGCCAGTGAAGTTGATATTGTTCGTGTTCTTCCTTTTGTTTTTCTTGCTACTGTTATCCAAGCGATTTTTGTAATTTTGTTTATTGAAAATAATATAATATTCAATTCACAATGATTGTGCAATGGTTGGTGTTGGTGTTTTTAATCGTTTCCGTGGATGTGCGCAAAAGTGCGAAAGTAAGTATATACTATTTACAATTATTAATTAAACTGTTTCACCAAGTCTGATGTTATTTGCACTGATATTATAAGAATCGGGGTATATAATGGAACGTAAATGATGTTGCTCTCATTGCACAACTAACGATTAGAGCTGACAAAGATGCGTAAAGGTGTAGGGAGCCGTTCCAGAGGTGTACAGCAAACATTGCGCCTCGTGCTAAGGGAACCGCCTATTGACGATCCTGGCGAAATAGCATTTTGGGTGTTAGAAGGGCGCCTTAAAGTTACCCATTCCTCGGTGACAAACAGAAATAACACCTGTTCCAAGTTCAAAATCACATCATATCAAACGAATGACACGTACCAGTGCGCAATTTACATGCGTTATTTTATAGCGTCCATACCCATATTTAAAATAAAAAAGTAATATCCCAATATGTTTATTAAAACAAAATGATGCAACATATGGCAATGTACAGCCTGTACATCTGCATTAAATTAATACATTGAATTGTTTAGGTACGTTTTTCTTGCAAATATTACATTTTATCGACATGAAACAAGTACACCTTCTTTATGTAAAAGTAACTTCTGTTTCATAAACTTTATCGGAGAAAATTGCTAAATTATAGTTAAAAAAAAGTATATTTAAAGTAATTTACAAAACAACAAAAAACCTTTCAACACCTTATTCAATGCAAACGATAGAACAAACGATTTGTTAATATCAGGTATTTACACATTAAACTGTTCACATTGTAATTATGTATACATAGGTCAAACAAATAGAAATTTTGATACCAACTACAAAGAACACATACGCTCATACAAATACAAACACCCAGAAAAATCTAACTACACTAAACACTTATTAGAATCACGCAATCACGCATTGATACCAAATAATATAATAACATGTTTACACTTCTGTGATGATAAACGTAAATTGGATATACTCGAGACCATTCAAATTCACAAACACACTTTAACATACACACCTTTAATGAATGAGCAAATTGAGCTCATAAATTCTCCGCTATTGGAAGTTTTGGAATAGATTAGAAGATCAGAGCCAAGTTTGAAACCAAGTGCTGCTACCCTAGCTATGAATGTTTACAATTAAATTAAATATTAAATGCTTTCCAAAATGACATGTAAAATGTCGAAATACGTATGGAGTACAAAAAGCAAACAAATCCTGTTAAATCTGAGACTGTTACCTATTGTTAATAAAATATATTTACCCATAAGAATAAAAGTGTTAATAATAAAAAAATATGATAAAAGACAAACCCACAAAAATACCACCTTGTATATACATATTACAGAAGGGTCAACTAAATTGTATCCATCCCTTAAAACTGCTTGACGCAGCCCAACATACATGAATATAGCTGAGATTATTGAATCTTTTACAGTATAGAAAGTGATCGTGTAATGACCCTTCTTGGGTCAGGTTCGATTAGTTCAATAAATAATCATTTTAAACTTAACAAAGATTTATTCACAAAAGGGACAGCATTACATGCTGCACTTAACAATCATTATTCCTATATGTTATACTAACTACAAACATTTATATATATTAAAAGGAATTAAGAAATATTGATATACTTACTTAATAACGCACATATCAGCAATGCTGACTCGATACTCCTAGTTACCTAGAATGTATACTAAATAATTGAGTAATTGAGTCCGCATGCTTTGTGTAACATTGCTTATTTAATTAGGTTACTACAATCGTAATTCCTAGTTACTTTCTGTAAAGTTGATCTCTTACTATAGTAAGTAGAGTATTTTGGACAGTTCTAGGACCCCCCCCCCCGCTCGCTGGTAGTAATCAGTACCTTTGAAAAGGTACTGATTACTATTTGGTTTATTATAGAATAATGATTGGTTCAAGCATTATTTTGGTATTTAAATAAATACCAAAATGCTTGAACCGATCTTACTGTAACATAGTGATCCCGTTGTGGCGGCGACCCCTGGGGTTGCGACGCCCACCGTCCGGCGAGATAAAATACCTAGCTTAAGCCGGACATACTACAATAGCGCACGTTGCAGTATCGCGACAATGAAGCACTTAGGTCCTGGTGCTACCTTTCAGGAATTACTTCCGTGGGAAACTTCTTGCGAGGCAGCTTCCACCCCTTCTACAAAGGTGGAAAGTTGAACCCCCTACATGCAACATTTTGGTATTTATTTAAATACTAAAATAATGCTTGAACCAATCATTATTCTATAATATACCAAATAGTAATCAGTACCTTTGCAAAATTGCTCCAAGAGTTTTCATGGGGTTTTTGCATTTTGATTGTATTTTGCGTTTGTTAAAATGGAAGTCAAGAGGGTTCCCGATTATAAAAGTGGTTCAAGTTATTATACGTGTGAAGCGGACATAGGATATTTTTATAAACAAAAAATTAAAAACGGACATGTTACATATCTAGTATGTGTGGAAAAAAATTGTGCGGTGAGGACTAGTTGTAATGACTCCGTGTTTTTAAAAATTGGTATAGGTCACAATCATCGTCCCAATGCCAACAAGGAAAAAACATTAGTTTTAAAAAATGAAATGATACACGAAGCCGTTTCTACCAGCGAAGCCGTTAAATCCATTTTTGTGCAGAAGAGCTAGTTAGTCCATAAAGCATCTGTTAATATTCCAATATCTTCAAAAATAACAGTATTGCAGTAGAATTTATCATTTTCATGTGACGACCCTGTACATGCAAGATGACATACAGATTTTAATAATATAACCTGTATCTACTACTTTTGTAGTTGGACGATGATTCTACAACGGTAAGTTCAGATTGGGCGATGTGGTCACGTTCGGCGTTCTGTCCCTGTCCTAACTTTGGGCGTTGTGGGCATTTCGAATTGGGCGATGTGGTCACGTTGGGTGTTCTGTCCATGTCTTAACTTTTGGCGTTGTGGGCATTGTGGAGAGTTTGGAATTGGGCGATGTGGTCACGTTGGGCGTTCTATCCCTGTCTTAACTTTGGGCGTTGTGGGCATTGTAGACAGTTTGGAATTGGGCGATGTGGTCACGTTGGATGTTATGTTCCCCACATATGTTAAATATTAGTAGATCAGTACGTACACTAAAGTAAATAAACAAGGGGCCGAGCTTAATCGAAGGAAAATTTACGGTTATTTAGAAGTGGGCGATGTGGTCACGTTGGGCGTTCTGTCCCTGTCCTAACTTTGGGCGTTGTGGACATTTTGGGCGTTGTGGTCCTATTCAGAATTGGACATTGTGGTCGCGTTGGGCGTTGTGTCCCTCTAGTAATTTTGGGCGTTGTGGGCATAATATGGCGTTGGGCGATATGGACTTTGGGCGAAGTGTCCAGGTCCCCTCCAAACTAGGAAACCCCCCCCCATGAAGTTTCGTCATACAGGCCTATTTCTTTGCTCCCTGTCATATCAAAACTCTACGAAAAATTGTTTCTCAAAAAACTGAAACCGATAATAGACGAAAAGGAGCTGATTCCCTCCCATCCGTTTGGCTTATGAGAGAGCCATTCCACAATAGACCAGGTACATAGAATTACTGATATAATGGAAAAATCACTAGAAGGAAAAAAGTTTGCTCCACCATTTTCCTTGACGTTGCCCAGGTCTTTGACAAGGTTTGGTATGAAGGCTTGTGTCACAAACTGGACATGTTCCTGCCCCGACAACATTCTCTACTTTTAAAATCGTATTTGTCAGAAAGATACTTTAGAATTAAGCAGGAAGAGGCTTATTCTAGAATAAGAGAGATTAAGGCAGAAGTGCCGCAAGGAAGTGTACTAGGTCCAGTACTCTATCTGCTGTACACTAGCGACATCCCTGACCTAGAAAGTGAAATAATAGCAACATTTGCTGATGATACGGCAGTTATTGCCGTTGGAAAAAGTCATGAAGAAGCTGCCGAGAAGCTTCAAACCTCTATTGATAGAATTAAAATAATTGGACTAAAACATGCCGCATCAAGCTAAATAAAAGTAAGTCTGTGCATATCAACTACACCAACAAACAGAAACAATATCTACCTATCAGAATTAATGATACCCAGATACCACATGCAGAGTCAGCTAAATATCTGGGTATGAATCTTGACGGAAGGCTACGCTGGAAAGTCCATGTGAAAAAGAAAAGGGAAGAGCTTGGTTTGAAATATAAAAAAAATGTACTGGCAGCTTGGGAGAAACTCCAAGTTATCTACATACAATAAACTGCTTCTTTACAAGCAAATCTTGAAACCCGTATGGACATACGGCATCCAGCTCTTGGACTGTGCTAGTAATAGCAACATGCAGATCATCCAACGATTCCAAAACAAAGTGCTAAGAAGCATTGTTGATGCACCCTGGTATCTCCGCAACAGTGACCTCCATCGCGATCTTGGAATGGACACGGTTGATCACACTACTCTCAAATTCGCCAGAAGCCACGAACTACGGTTCCTTCACCACATGAACATCGAGGCGATCCAGCTCCTTGATAACACCAACATAATAAGAAGACTCAAGAGGATTAAACCGTTTGAGTTAGCGCAGTGATTATATTATTGAAAAACAGAGCAACAGTGCAACAGTGTACACGTTAATTCCAAAGTGTAATTCGATTACCAGACACTAAGGTAGACTAGTGAGTAAAACCTTAGTTTAAGATTCACGTAATTAATTTAGGACAGAATAAAATTACTCATTGGTCTTTAGACCAGATTGTAATATTAGAAATATCCTCATGGGGGTATTTACTTAATAAAAAAAATAAATAAATTACACCAATTTGCATTAGTTATTCATGTACCATTTGGTTATTGTTGTTAATTAACTGAATAAACACATTATTATTATTACCAACTGATTGTTTAATTGTTCTAATCTTCTAAATTACTAGTGGTTCTCATACTTTTCTAGTTTAAGGCCGCAGGGATGGTTATGAGCTTGGCCTTGAACGAACACCCCTTCATGGATGGTGATGGGGGGGCTTAAGGGAGGTGTTGGTTTTTACCTTGACCTCGATTTCAAGGATGGGTGGCAGCTGCTACAGCCTTGACCTTGAATTTCAAGGTTAGTGGTGGTGGGTGGTCTTAGAACTGTCCAAAATACTCTACTGTAGTAATTAATAGTTTTATTAATATTAATTTTATTAGTATTTATCACGAAAATCACCATCTGGTGTAACCGTACTATAGTAACAACTAAACAAGTAGAAAACAGGAAAATGATAAACAGCAAAGTCTTATTTCATTCAATTCAAAATTGCATCCAACCGCTTCCACACATTTTCAAATTAACGATAGAAACGTATTTCGGACTCGAACAAGCGTGTCCGGTGTAATTTACGTACACCCTCCATTACTTCTTTTTATATATTATGGGCATTTACTACCAAAATCCAGTGTATTATTTCTTTATTTATACTCCAAAGAGGGTGTGGTGGTAACTCAGTTGGTACAGCGCTCGCTTTCTGAATAAAGCGTCGATTCTGGCTTGGGTTCAAAACCTAAGCATTACTATGCAAATTTCAGTGTTGGGTAAGTTACTCTAAGAAAGTAACTAAGTAAGTTAATCAGTTACTCGGCAAAAAAGTAACTAAGTAAGTTACTAAGTTACAGAATTATAAAAGTAACTTGAATAAGTTACTAAGTTACCACAAAGTAACTCGTTATTTTTAAGTTACCTTTTTTTACTTGACGCTACTAATGTACAGGGTGTCTCATTTTTGATGTTTTTGCATGGTATCTCGGAAACCATGACAGATATCAAAAAACTAACTAAGCAGTCTCGGGCTCTTTTTTTGAGAAAATAACAATAGCGCAAACAGATCTTTGCTATGGCGATCGGTTAGGGAGCAACAGGGTGATTGTTAAAATTTGGCTATTTTTAAAATTGTTTTTATCTCGGTTATTATTAGGTGAGCAGAATAATTTTAAATTAGTCTTTTACATAGTTTTTCCTGCAGAATCCATTGACGTCCTCACTTGTTTACTATGGGTTACAGGAACGGAGCAACGGAATACATTTGTGTTTTTTTAAATGGAACACCCTGTATATTTTTGCGTAATTATTTTAGTCTTCAAATTTTCTTTACGAATATATAATATACTCTATATATAATCTTTATAATTAAGCTGGAAAATGGTATTTTATTAACATTAAGTTTCAATTATTAATTAAGAGGCCTAGCATGCAAATGACAAAGGATGAAATATATGAGGAAAATTTAAATGCAAGAACTTACTTGAAAATTCTGGAAACACATATCTTTCCTTTTATGGAAAATCTTCCTTTGAGGGAAAGGCAAAAACTATACTTTCAGCAAGATGGGGCACCATCTCACGATGGCAGAATTATTGCAGAATGCCTGAATATAAACTTTGGACTGCAGTGGATTGTGAACATTGGGCCACACAGGTGGCCTGCCCGGTCAGCTGATTTGACATTAGATTACTTTTTCTCGGGATTTGTGAAAAATATATTATATTTAAATAGAAATAATACACCAGAAGAACTGCATGAAAATTTTGAAGCGGCCATTGCAACTGTAACAAAGGTTCACATCCGCAACGCAATTAACAGCGTGAGAAAACGGTGTCAACTATGTATAAATAATAATGGACTGCAATTTGAACATTTAATGTAGTTTCATTTCATCTATTTGTTACCATTTTGAACGTTAAT
>JABXWE010012717.1:0-31874 GCA_014611495.1 Limonius californicus
TTTTTTGGAGAGAGGGGGGTAAATGTAGTGTGCGTGCACTACATTTACATCGGATCGCCTTGCTTTGGGTTATATATATGTTTTGGTTCTTGTTTACTAAGTTACCGTTTTTACGTCAATAAACAAACACGTCTCCCAAAAGCTCGTTTAATTTTAATATAGAGTATCTGGAACCAAACCAGAACTCTATAGTACAGATCATGTATTTGGAATGTGGACTCTGAATATATTTTAGGCTTTGGAGGATAGCGTACAGTTCACCTATATGAGCTTATCATGCCGGGGAGATTGTACGCTACTGTAGGTAGTTTGCTCGCTTCTAAACGCTGTACCAGTGACGGATTCGGCTTTTCAAGCGTCTGTGTATATTTTGATGTGGTTATGGTACTGGTTGCAAATTGCTTTAAATAGTTGTTTAAACTGACTTGGGCAATGGTTTCTTTGGAGAGTTTTGTTAGGTCGAGGAGGCTGTTAGGTGGAGGGTTTCCCAAGGTGTACTTGCATTTATGGTACTGTTTTTCATGATTTTGGGAAGTGCTAGATTTATATTGGTGGATATGTTTTGAATTCTGTGGTTGACAGAGAGGCTACGATGGTTTCTATTGGATTTAGCCATTGCTTTTGGGAAAATGTGTTTGAAGGTAGGGTGATTAGGGTTTGCTGCTATGTTGGCTGCGTATGTCATGGTTAGTTGTTATCGTCTATATGTAAGCGGAGGTTCACCAGCTATACATAGTATACTGTCTATTGGGCTGCTGGTGCGAAAGGCACCAATTGCCAACCTTAGTGCAGTATTGTGGATTACCTCTATCATGTTTAAGTTTCTACGGTGTGCAGATGAATAGATGATGCTGCCGTAGTCCAATTTGGGCCGTATTAGTACTCTGTACAAGTATGACTGTGGCTCCCCATTCATGGTTTGATAGTATTTATAATAGGTTTAGTCTTCTCGAGCATTCAGCTCTAAGTTGGTGTAGGTAGGTAGATGTGGAATCCAAGAGAGTTTTTGGTCCATTAGTAAACCTAGGCAATTAATTTTATTTACAAGTGGTAGTGGATTAATTCCTATTTTTAAGCTAGGGTTAGTGTGAGTCCCTCGCAGTCTGCAAAATTGAATGCATTGCGATTTAGAGATAGAGAATCGTAGCCCAGTTTGATCCATTCTGCCAGTTTATTTAGCGTCAATTGCAGAGAATTTTCTATGAAAGAGATATTTTTCCCATTGCAGTATCCTGTGAGATCGTCGAAATATGGAGAAACTTTAATTGGCAAAGTTATGCATCTTGTTATTTCGTTTAGGGCTACCAAAAATAGTGTCACGCTGAGTATGGATCCTTGCGGAATACCGTTGTTTTGGGTGTATTTATTAGATAAAATGCTTCCGATCGGACCTGATAGGAGCGATTTGTTAGAAAGTTCTTGATAAAATTAAGGATATTTCCCCCTAGGTTGTATCTTTGAAGTTGCATAATAATGTGATTCCGCCAAACGATGTCATAGGCATTTTCTAGGTCGAGGAAGATAGCTATAAGGTGTTGTTTGTTTTCAAATGAGTTACGTATTTCTGATTCTAAGCACACTAGCTGATCGGTTGTTGAACGTCCTTGTCTGAAACCGCATTGGTGATTGTTCAGTATGTTGTTTGATTCCAAAAACCAGAACAATCTCTGATTTACAATTCTTTCCAGTATTTTGCATACGCATGATGTAAGGGCGATTGGTATGTAATTTGCGGGATCACTTTTTGTTTTGTGAGTTTTAAGAATTGGTATTATAATGGCTTCAAGGCATTTACCCGGGTAGATGTCGTTCTGCCACAGGTGATTGTAGGTTTTTAGCAAGTGATCTTTGCTATTTTCGATTAGGTTTTGTAGCATTTGGTAGTATGTCGTCAATACCTGGGCTTGTCGTTTAACTTTTTTTAGTGAACTACAGTTTGTTTGGATAATATTCAGAGTTATGCTTGCCAGTTTAAAAATCAAAAATGTATGCCTTTCGCCCCACTAACCCTTCTGCTTCAGCCGCTCTCTTTCTTTTTGATATAGGCCTCTCTCATTTTCTTCCACTTTTCTTCACTCTAATATACTTAATACCAATTTAATTCTACTTATGATAAATTACCGTTTAAACACAAAAAGGTACCGGCATTTATGAATAATTCCTTTTATAACATAAGTGATAACATATACATCAGTGATTATTGTAGAAAATTCAAGCAATCGATAACATAAGAAATGATCCAAGTGGCGTACATAGTGGTGGGTATCACGAAGTAGACAACAGCATTATTACCCTTTGTTCATTCGTACGCAGGTACCCAATTATTTAAAGGCATCGAGTCTGGGATTTTAACTCCAGACCTTCCGCATCCAGTGCTCTAACCACTTAAGTATCATAAAACTTAATCAATTTCTTGAGTTAATCTTGATAGACGTATGCACATACCACTAACATGAATCAGTTGGATTATTTAATTACTAGTACTTCATTTTTTAGCAACTAACAAATCTGTTTCGTGACAATATGTTTGTTAACACTTTACATCAGATTTCAATCAAAATTTATGTTATGATAGTGGGAAAGGTTTGAAGACAGATGGTTTACAAAGACACGTTTAGACTATCTACTTTAATTAGTTCATTGTAATACAAACTGATAACTATTTTATGAGCTGAAAATTAATTTATATTCATAAAACTAAAAATATTACAAGTCGAAGGTGGCAAATTTTATTTTTTAAACGTTTTCATTAAGAATGTTATATTACAAAACGTGTATATTCACTTAAACTAGGGATTATCGTCGGTGAACACAATCCGAGAGAAGATTAAGCTTTTTTCGCTTTCATATTCAGGAATACCTAATTTATACTGTAGGTGGTTTTTCAGTGTAGCTCTAGCCATGCCCTTATCCATTTTAATTAACCGTACTGTTAGACCGTAGGAGCATTTGTAAAATACTAAAAGCTCAAATTCAGTTGATTCAATCCCGGGGATTTGTGTTTGATGATTGAATCTTCATACTATTAACAAGGGAAATGAGATGTTATAATTTATTTATGTGTGTGTAGTGTCATATAATCTACAACTCTTACAATTAAAGAGGATTATTTCTAAAAACTAGCGCTTCTAGTGTTTAGAAGCAGAAAATATGGAATGTGATATAATTGCGTGTCGCGTTAAAACTGCATTAACCAAATCATATTATGTACCAAAAACAAAATTCACGCAAATGTAGTAAGAATAAACCGGACACGTTACTACCGGACCAAACAGGATTTAGAATTTGTAACAAACGAAGCATGACAAGAATTTTAAGTTTAATCAGAACTACAGTAGAAAATTTGACTCATGTCTGGTATTCAAGTGGAATGATGCAATATATATTTACATAATTTCGGGTGGAAATGCCGTTTCTACATTTCCAAGTGTTCAATACTTTTCAGTATGTTTATGTCGAATAACCAGATCGTTCTTTGGGTATTGTCGAACGGTTTGCGATATATTTTAAAATATTTTTAATGTATTCTACATACAGTTGTTAATAGTTGCTAACCATTATAGACGTAGTTGATGCTATTTTAATACTTCAAATCAGTCATGCTTCTATGCAAATCAACCTATTAATAGCACTTCATAATCAACACAAAAATTTACTGTCCCAATATATCTTCATTGTGCACACGGTAAGCTATACTTTTTAAAATTATTATCGCCAAAATATATCCCGTTCTCCTGTAATAATTATATTTAACTGTCAGCAATTTCAAAATGTTCATTTTTGATAAGTGTTGGCTGTGGAACACAAAACGTATGTCTTTATGCAAGACATGTAGTTTCGAACATTTACAGCAATTAGTTAATACTTATCAAAGTACAGTGTGGTGTGAAAAAGATCTGTATCCGTCGCACAAATAAGATAAATTGCAATTTAAACCTATTTTTTTCAAATATTTTTCGTTTCATCATTGTAAACATAATACAGGTACTTAAACACAATACTAGTAATAATAATAGCCCAAATGATGATCCCTGAAAAACGAAAATAGGTCCATATATAGAATTTATTCAAAAACAGAAACAATGTACATTATATAGTAATGTAGTCAACACCTAAACGTCTATTACAATATACACTAATTAATTTTAAACTACTTTAGTACTTAATAGGCTATCCTTTGTTTTTAGTAACTAATTCACACCTTTTTGGCATAGAATTCATCAGTTTTCGTAATTCTTCCTTCGTAATGCAGGCGATACCAGGCGTCAATTAGGGATTCGATTAATTCCACTATTTTGTGGGCTTTGTTCTTGAAATAATGTTAGAAATCCTCTGCCATAAGTTTTATGTAGGATATAGGTCGGCGGATTATGTTGGCTAGTCTATTCTTTTATGTTTATTAGTCGACATCCAAAATTGAATAACCTTTGCTCTGTGGCAAGGAGCATTATCATCTTGAAAGATAAAGGTTTTGTCAGGAAATACCTCTTTTCCACTAGCCAGCATCTTCTCCTGTCAATGTATTTGGTTGCATACATCATGCCAGATACAACATGCAATTTACCGAAACCTTCAGCAGACATGCATCCCCATATCATGACAGAGGGTGGATGTTTAATTGTTGGCAGAACACACTGTCGGGAAAATTCTTCTCTAGGAAATCTTCTAACATATGTGTTTCCAGCATGATTGTTAATGTTTAAGGTAGATTCATCACTAAATATCTCCTGGCATTGTTCTGGGGCCCAATTGCAATGATCCTTTGTCCATCTCAAACGGCGAAGCCCTTGTGTTTTTGATATGAGCGGTTTCTTCCGGCCTTTGCTAACCCTAAGTACAGATTTTAAGAAGTCTCAGTCTCATAGTAGAAGTGCATTCACTTACAACAATAACTTTGTACTATATTTTGGTTAAACCTGCAGAATTAAGACTTCTGTCTGCCAGGCACGTCCGCCGCTATACACTGTCGTCTCTTACTGATGTTGTTTTTTGGACAGCCACTGCGGGGTTTATCTTCATTTTTTCCCATCTCAGTGTATTTTTTTTTGATCACTCTAATAACTGTGAATTCATTGCACTGCACTACTATAGCTATTTTACGACTGCAAGCGCCTTGTTTATGATGAAAAAATAGAAGATTATCGATTTTATACAAGAATTTACTTTAATTATTTTCTATGAAGTTCTAAGTAGCTAACTAAGAGATAAGTTGTTGACATAGTCATTAAAATCAAATATTTAAAAGTAATTTTTGGCAACTATGCCAAAAATGTAGCTAAACCGCAAGAAATAATCATTTCCTTGGGTGATGCATAACCTTTTCACACCACTGTATAGTTCAGATACTACGAATATTTTTACCCTGAACACAATAGTTGCTTCTAAAAGCATAGCTTAACATGCACTTTGTAAAGTATTTTACACCTGGTAAAAATTGGCGTTAGAATTCTTTCACAAACCTTGATGGATTATATACAAATTCTTCTAAAATGTTTAATAAATAATTTTCCACTGGTTGAGATACGGGGGTCTATAGCTATTACCAGGCACTAGTGGGCTCGAGGTTAGCGCGTTAGACTACTACTCTGAAGGTATGGGGATCAATGGCCAGTACCGGAACATCGAATTGTAACGGTCCTTCTTCCTTGCAAGGCAATGGCAAGCCAGCGAGGTATTCTGCCAAGTAAATTTTCACTGGAGTAGAATAGTTCACACTTCCCGAGGTTCAGACCCCACATTAAGCTGTAGGTTCTCTATGTCTGTAGTACTTTAAAATGCGCAACGCACGTATGAGGGTGACGATCGCTACGTCTTGTAAGAGACATACTACTCAAAGAAGAAGATCGCTATTACTACATTGTAGTTCTATTTTATACGTAATAAATGACACCATTCAATCTAAATATAAAAGTTTGTTATAACTATAAACGAAGACATTTAAAAGATATCACGTAATATTTATAATGCCAATTTTTACATATAAGACGAGTTCCAATACAATATAAGTTTATAAAGTAACATAACCTATATATTCAAGGTTGAGAATACTTTATAACGGATGCAGGGATACTTTTCGAGTAACCATTTCTAACTGATCTCTATTAATCCTTCTAAATGTGTAATATTTTACCTTCTTCTTCATGGGCTGTTTTGAGAAAACATATTACTGCGGAGAAAACTGTGTAGATGCGTAATATGTATTGTTTAAACATCTCTTATTATTTTATATACTTCAAAATTTTTTTTAATATCGCACAGAAACTTCAATGCGGTGATAGTTAGACCTCCATAAGACAACCTGTGAAGCATTTTGAAAAAAGTTCCGTCCGAAGATCAGTCTAGGTCTGTCATGTAATTCATTTATATAAGGTGTAGAGGACTAGTAAAAACTTACGGCACGTAGACTATGCCCATGTTAAGTTATGATACAATCAAAAGTAAGTGTTCTTTGTTCTAAACTAAACTGTGGGTCGGCAAATGGCTGCTTGCAGCCAAGGCAATAGAAAAACTCGGGACATTGGGGCGTGCATTCCAAACCGAATGAATACCTCTGCGTCAATAAGTATTCCTTGTCATTTAGAAAAGTAGTATTTATTGTACCGTTTCGGTGTTTACGCATTATTTTTACTAAATCGTTTTTAGAAAATGGTACTTGGGAACCTACATTTGAAGCATTAAGAAATATTTATAAACTTATTGTTAGAAAAATACGTGTGTTATCTTAACTTTTTTAAAGCGCGACCCCTCCTTATCAAAACCGTTCTCGCGACCCCCTTCTTATAGTACTTAACTTCTTTCACAATCAGGGGCTAAACCGCTTTATATAAGCAGCGAGTGCGATGAGATTACTCATCATTTCAAAATTGTGTGCTGTAGTGCTGATTGTGTGTTGAGTGCAATCAATGGACAAGAAATATTTAAGATAGATAAATTTTCATAACCGTCATTAGAACCTTCTGCGCCTTGCAAGGTAGATAGCAAAATAGATTGTACTGTATAAATTATTGTATAGATTGTAATATATCAATTATGGTTTTACCGGTATTTCCCATAATCCTCAGTGCGTACTTTGTCAGGAAGTATTGTTAAAAGAAAGTATGAAGCCATCAAATCTATTTTGACATTTAAAATCCAAACATCGAGACAGAAAAGGAAATCCTGTGGACTTTTTTGAAGGAAAGTTAAACTGCTTCCACAAAGAGCGAGCCACTTTTATATTAGCAACCACTACTAATGAAATAGCACCACTATCAAGTTGCATTTGACATTGTAAAAACGAGTAAACCACGTACAATTGCTGAAAATCTGATTTTATTGAAATGGTGCAAATAATGGTTAGTGAAAAAGAGGCTAACAAGCTGAAAGCAATCACGTTGTCTAATAATACTATCCAAAGAGGAATAAGTAACATGGCAGCAGATGTTCAAACACAAGTTGTTGAAAATATTAAGAAGTGCATGTACTACTCATTACAGATGGACAAATCCATGGATATTTCTAACAGTAAACAATTTATAGCATTACTAAGATACAATACTGGACATTGAATTACAGACGATATTTAATTTTGTACTCTATTAGAAGTCAATACCATCGGAAAATGTTTATTCCACACTTTCATGCAAAGTACTAATAGGTACGAAATTGACTGGGAAAGATGCGTTGCTGTATGCACCGATGCCGCCAAGGCTATAATAGGACATCGATTTGGTCTTATTGTCAGATTAAAAGAGATAATGCCAAATGCTACATGGTTATATTACTTCTTACATCGAAAAGCTCTCCCGTCAGAATCATTACATTTTGAAATGGATTGCGTTCTGAAAAATGTCATCAAGGGAAAAGCATTATAGACTCGTAAATTTCGAAAAAAACACAAATCTTCCATAGCACACGGAAGTAAGATGGCTTTGAAAAGAGTTTTTTTTTTAATTAATAGCGGAACTTCTGATGTACCTGCAATATGAGGAACCGGAATATGTGAACATATTTTCCAATTCCCTTTGGCTTCTTAGGCTGGCGTTGCTTGCTGATTTTTATTTATATTTAAAGCACTTAAATACGTTGAATATCAGTTTACAAGGCCGCAATGTTAACATAACAACAGCCACGGACAAAATTAACGGATTTCTAAAGGAACTTAATTTCTGGTCGACTTCAATTGAAGAAGAAAAGTTTGATTAATTTCAGTGGGTTCAAGGAATCATGGAAGACTTAGTTCAAGATGATAATATGATAAATTCTGAGGAGGTGTTTGCAGGTATACAAGTTAGTTTGTATAATTTAAAACAACAGCTCAGTGATAATTTCCCCAAAGAAATTTAAAACAGTTATGACAATCGCAGATGGATACTGAATCCATTTTTAGAAAATTCTGTCGAACAAGCTAAACTTTCGGCAAATATGAAAGAAAATCTTATCGAAATATTATGTGATGGAATGTTGAAATTAGTCTTTTCCCCAGAGCGTAGATCAATTTTGGACCGAAAGAATGCAATAAGACCTTGAGCTTACGGGCAAAGTGCTTGATGCTATTTGCTACATCGTATTTGTGCGAATTAAGTTTCTCGTCTATAACTGCCATCAAACTATCACGACTTACACTTTGGAAACCATTGGTTTAGATTATACATAAAAACTAACTATAAATCAATGCACGAATTCAATTTTCAAAATTTAGTGTGATTAACTGCAGTGCGTTCAAGAACTCGCGGAAGACTTAGTTAAGGATGATAATATGATCAATTCTGAGCGCGCGTTTGCAGGTATGAAAATTAGTTCGCGTAATTTGAAACAACAGCTCATTGACTATTTCCCCAAAGAAATTCAAAATATATATGGCAATCACAGATGGATACTGAATCCGTTTTTAGACAATTCCGTTGAACAAGCTGACAAATTTCGACAAACATGAAAGAAATATTTATTGAAATATCATGTGATGGTATATTGAAACTAAACTTCTTTTCCCAGAGCGTAGATCAATTTCCGACCAAAAGAATGCAAGAATACCCAGAGCTTGGTGACAAAGCTATAAAGTGTTTGTTGCCATTTGTTACATCATATTTGTGTGAACTAAGTTTCTCGTGTATGACTACCATCAGAACAAAAGGAATCGCATCGAACGTGAAAATGATATTATTGTGTGTGTATCGAATACACAGGTCAGATTTGAAAAGCTAGTTCCTGAAAAACAGGCACATACATCGCATTAATGTTTTTGCTTTGCAATTTGTTTTTATGTTTACAGTTATTTACATTTATTGAAAATTTTAATATTTTAAGTTGGTTTATTTTTACTTATTTTGTAAAACAACAAAAATATTTAGATTTGTAATTAGGTTTTTATTTCTACAATAAGTTTGACGAGAAAGTACGTCAGACTGATTTAGTTAGTATAATTACCATTATTCTGAAACCATTCTGAATTTGCGATTTTACTTTTAAATAAAGCAGAGTTAAAACAGTGGTTTTTGCTCTGTTAATTTGTCTTGGATCACAATAAACCCGGAGAATTTTGAGCTACTCCCATTTCACTGCGATTCGTTACGAAAGTCGATTAATTTAATTCTCTTCCTCGAAAATAATTATTAGAATCTGTCTTATGAGATTTTAATTGCCTCAATAAAACACAGTCTTTTCAATTTAACGCAAGCTCTAGAATGTGGAAAAACTGCGTAATCGATTTTACGAGTTGACTACACACAGTTACCTAACCAGTGAATGTTCTAATGGTGTTAAAACTGTTACCGACCTCGGGCTCATGCTGTTTCTAGATTTATTTAGAGGTCGTTGATAAATTTTTTGTAGTGTTAAACTTCACTGACCCATATAAATACGAATGTCACGGCTAGAAATTCCAGACAGCATTATACGCGCCGAACAAAATCTGCCTGGGAACAATTTATGTCGGCAAATGAAAATCGCGTGAATTTGTTTTTAACATGAAATGGTCGAAAAGGTTGCATGATTAAGTGTTTTATTCAAAAGTAAACCCTATTTTATAGAGCTCGCTAAATCGGTTTCCTTTAACCTTTGAAATCGGTACTATAAAGCGCTCTACTTATCACACTGTTTAATCTTTAGAATCCTATTTTATCTAAAACTGAAAAAAATTGCTCCATTTTCTTTCCTACAAGATTTTTTACTTGCAAAATCTAGAATCAACACCGTAATTAGCCTAAATATAAATAACGTAAAAATGTTTTATTATAGAAATAGGATGTTGCAGAACAATATTACATATTTAGACGACCTACAGTACGATCAAACACAACCACAAACTTTGGAAATATGATAATGAAATTCTAACAAGTTTGTTGCGCACTTAAAGTCATAATTTCAATTTTAGAAATTATAAATAATTCTAATGGAATTCTAAGAATTTGTTAAAACTACGTAGACGGAATGAGTATGTCAAGCTGCATATGCAGTGAAATACTGGAATTTAATTTATACATCTAGTCAAGCTGGAGACTATCTTATGCTTCTGTATTTTTTAAATTTCTCTTATCTTTTTACATATATATACATTTATTAATTCACTGATGCTTAATTCATGTAAATTCTAAAGAAAGTGAACAGCCGAAGAAGAATATGTAATAGATTTTGGTAGTTTTCATTAGTGAACACTAAACCGCTTCTGTAATGAGATCCGAGAAGCACTGCCACCAAATAATGCGATATTTAGTCGCGGCGGCACGAACTCACTCGAGGAAACTCTTAGTATTTCCAAAATTCGTAATCGGTAAAGCTCTTTTGATCTGAATATTACAAAAATGAGCAGGTTATATTTCTGAATGTTTCCACAAAACTGATCCGCTACAGTGCGCTACAAAACAGAAACATGGCGCAATTTTTGGTATCGCTGTTTTACAGAAATTTTTTATTGTTGCGGGGTTACAGAAATCTGAGCTCCAGAGACACTGTGTAGAGGACCACTGTTTTTCAGAAATTCCGAGAACCACTGTCACCAAATAAAAGACATTTAATGGCGGTGGCACATACACTTAGTATTTCCAATATTCGTAATCGGAACAGCTATTTTCATCTGAATATTTGCCCAAATTAGCAGGCTATATTTATGAACGTTTGTACAACAGCGTTGTACTACAATGCTCTACAAAACAGAAACGTGGCGCAATTTTGGGCATTGCTGTTTTACAGAAACATTTTATTGCTGCGGAATTACCGAAATCTGAACTCCAGAGACGCTGTGTAGAGGACCACTGTTTTTCAGAAATTCCGAGAACCGCTACCACCAAATAATAAAATTAATTGCGGCGGCACGAAATCACTCCAGGAAACTCTTAGTATTTCCAAAATTCGTAATCGGAACAATTCTATGCTTCTAAATATTGCTAAAATGAGCAGGCTGTATTTCTAAACGTTTGCACAACAGCGGTCCACTACAGTGGTCTACGAAACAAAAACACCGCGCAATTTTTGGTATCGGTGTTTTACAGACAGTTTTTATTGCTGCTGCGTTACAGAAACCAGAACTCCAGAGACGCTGTGTAAAGTACCACTGTTTTTCAGAAATTCCGAGAAGCACTGCCACCATATAATATAACAATTAATTGTAGCGGCACGAAATCACTCAAGAAAACGCATAGTATTTCCAAAATTCCTAATCGGAACAGCTCTTTTCATCTGAATATTACTATACAGAAACTCCATGTAATTTTGGGTATTGCTGTTTTACAGAATCTTTTTATTGCTGCGGAGATACACAAAACTGAACTCCAGAGATGCTGTGTAGAGGACCACTGTTTTTCAGAAACTCCGAGGAGCACTGCCACCAAATAAAAGATATTTAGTCGCGGCGGCACATACTCACTCAAGAAAACACTTAGTATTTCCAAAATTCCTAATCGGAACAGCTATTTTCATATGAATATTTGCCCAAATTAGCAGGCTATATTTATGAACGTTTGTACAACAGCGTTGTACTACAATGCTCTACAAAACAGAAACGTGGCGCAATTGTGGGCATCGCTGTTTTACAGAAACATTTTATTGCTGCGGAATTACAGCTGAACTGCAGAGACGCTGTGTAGAGGACCACTGCTTTTCAGAAATTCCGAGCAGCACTGGCACCAAATAATAAGACAATGAATTGCGGCGGCACGAAATCACTCAAGGAAATCCTTAGTATTTCCAAAATTCCTAATCGGAACAGCTATTTTCATATGAATATTTGCCCAAATTAGCAGGCTATATTTATGAACGTTTGTACAACAGCGTTGTACTACAATGCTCTACAAAACAGAAACGTGGCGCAATTGTGGGCATCGCTGTTTTACAGAAACATTTTATTGCTGCGGAATTACAGCTGAACTGCAGAGACGCTGTGTAGAGGACCACTGCTTTTCAGAAATTCCGAGCAGCACTGGCACCAAATAATAAGACAATGAATTGCGGCGGCACGAAATCACTCAAGGAAATCCTTAGTATTTCCAAAATTCCTAATCGGAACAGCTATTTTCATATGAATATTTGCCCAAATTAGCAGGCTATATTTATGAACGTTTGTACAACAGCGTTGTACTACAATGCTCTACAAAACAGAAACGTGGCGCAATTGTGGGCATCGCTGTTTTACAGAAACATTTTATTGCTGCGGAATTACAGCTGAACTGCAGAGACGCTGTGTAGAGGACCACTGCTTTTCAGAAATTCCGAGCAGCACTGGCACCAAATAATAAGACAATGAATTGCGGCGGCACGAAATCACTCAAGGAAATCCTTAGTATTTCCAAAATTCGTAATCGGAACAGTTATTTTCATCTGAATATTGCCAAAATGAGCAGGCTATATTTCTGAACGTTTGCTCAACAGCGATCCACTACAGTGCTCTACGAAACAAAAACACCGCGCAATTGTGGGTATCGATGTTTTACAGTTTTTATTGCTGCTGGGTTACAGAAACCTGAATTCCACAGACGCTGTGTACTGGACCACTGTTTTTCAGATATTCCGAGGAGCACTGCCACCGAATAATAAGATATTTAGTCGTAGTGGCGCAAGCTCGCTCAAGGAATTGCGTATTTTCAAAAACCGTAACTAGAACTCTTTTTATACGTATGTTTCCAAAATGAGGAGGCTACATTTCTGAACGTCTGTAAAATAGCGTCCCACTATATAGCGCTTCTGGATTTCAGCTTTCTGCTACTCGTCAGCAGTAAGAAGTTTCCATAGTTGCTGTGTAGTGGACCTTTGTGTAGCAGACGTTCCCAGAAGCGTTGCCACCAAATAATATGATATTTAGCCGCAGTAGCACGTACTTGCACAAGGAATTGTTTGGTATTAAAATTTGTAACCAGAACAGCACGTTTGATCTGAACGTTTTAAAAATGAACAGGCTATACTTCACAACGTTTGCAAAGAATGGGTCCTCTATAAAGCGCCCCTGCATTTCAGCTTCCTGCTACTCCGCAGTAGGAAACAAGTTCTGCAGAACAATGTAGTCCTTCTGAAAACCAAAAAAACAGTGTTCTGCATTGCAACAGTTCTCTAATTGAACACTTAAACATAATAGTGCTCTAGGAAACAGAAACATAAGACAGTTTTGCGTAACGCTGTTTTGCAGAGATCATTAATCACAAACTGTAACTCGAAGGGTTATTTTTTAGAAGCATTCCACTGCAGAAATTCTGTTTGACGAAACACTGTTATAAACAAGTTTTCACATGGAAATGCGCACTACAATGTAAAGCACTTTAAAACACTAAATTGCACAATGCTGCTGCTTTCTAGAAGCGCTCGGTTAGAGAAGCGTGTATTGCACAGCGTTATTTCACAACAGCAGTTTTCTATTGAGCGTTATTTTGCAAAAAGGCACAAATGCAAATGGTTGTAAAACGCTGCTTTACATCAGTGTCTTAATGAAGAAACGCTGTTATGTAAGACGCTGTTCTGTAATGCGCTCAGTTACAGAAACGGTCTATTGCACTGCGCTGTTTCTTACTAGGAATGTTCTACAAGCCGCTATTTTGCAGAAGCGCTGAAATTCAGAGCTCTGTTTTGCAGGGCGCTGATTTGTAGGCCGCCTTCAACCGGATGCGCTATATGGCAGAAGCGCTACTAGACAGTTGAAGATATATATATAATATGCTATATTATAGATGTGCGTAACTTCAAAAGCACTTAATTGGCTAAGCGTTATTTTGTTGGGTTCACGCTGATTTGCACAATGTTCATATCAAATTGTAAAAAAAAAACTGTGGAAAATACAGTATGATGTTTAAGGTATAAACAACCGAATGTTGGAATGTTTGATTTTTAGTTTAGTTGCATCTCTAAAAAAAACAATATCTTACCAATCTAAACCGATTCGACAATAGAGTCTGGAGACCAATAAAATCGGCTAGAAAATCCAAAATGCCAGCAGGGCAATAGACACGCAGTGATATTTAAAAAGCTGAGCTATCTGCAAAACATTTTAGCAATGTATCTACACCGCATGGTAATCCACCTGATCAGGAAATCAAGGTGATTCTAGAAAACATGTAGCAGATTCAATTATTTACTCCCAAAGGAAGTTAGACAGGAAATCAGCTTTCTAAATATCAAAGAAGCACCAGGTATAGATAGATTAACACCGAAAATAAATAGAGAACTTCCAAGGAAAGAAGTTTTACTTTTAATGTGTCTATATATATATATATATATATATATATATATATATATATATGTTTAATGCAACTGGCGTAAAGAATTAAAACAGTTAAGATCATATTAATACCAAAACCAGGGAAAGATAAAAAAATTGCAACTTCATATCAACCAATAAGCCTTCTGCCTATAATATAGAAAGTCCTAGAGCAACTATTACTTCCCAGATTAAATCTAGATCTTGCACCAGAAGACTGGATGCCCGACCATCAATTCGGCTTCAAAAGTGGACATTCAACAGTACAACGGACTCACCGGATCACTCACCTTTATTAATGAAGCACTTGAAATCAAAGAATTCTACACATCAACCTTCCTAGACGTTAGCTAAGCCTTTGATAAGGTTTGGCATGAAGGCTTATTATTCCAAATCAAACATTACTCGCCTTTACAGAACTTCTAAATTATCAAATAATATTTAAGTGATCGTGTATTTTGAACGAGAGTAAATCAAGAAGTGTCAGAAGGATGTGCCATTAAAGCGGGAGTCCCGTAGGGCAGTGTAATAGTACCACTTCTTTACGTACTACATATATCTTACTACTGCCAACTACTACCAACACTACAGTCGAAACATTCGCGGATTACACAGTGATCCTCGCCAGAGACCAGGGGCCAATAACAGCCGCTAATAAATTACAAAACCCTCTAGATGAACTGTAGATCTGGTTAAGATGTGGAAACAAGATCGTCACTGTGAGGAAGGATCACAGTCCGCCAGTCCGCATTAATGGCATAGCATGCCGGAATCCAGTACAGTTAAGTACTTAGGTTTTCACTTAGACAGCAAACTAACCTGGTAAGAACATATACATAAAAAACAGATAGACTTGAAAACAAAAGGCATGTACTGGTTATTTGGAAGGAAGTAAACCTATTACTAGAGAATAAATTATTATTATATAAAACCGTCATTAAACCTATATGAGGATACGGAGCAGAGCTTTGGGGATGTGCGAGTAAATTCAATATAAATACAATACAAATATGTCAATCTAAAATATTACGAATGATAACAAATGCACTTTCGTACAAATCAAACCCTACATGGGGACCTAAATGTGCCCTATATCAAGGATGTGATTAGCCAACGAAGTGTTAACCATCACGAAAAACAGGAAAGTCACAACAACATCCTCTTACATCCACTACTGGAAGAACGCAATGGCAGACGTCTAAAAAGGTACTGTCCAACAGACCTATCAAATAGTAGAAGAGAACTACTTCAATGGGAGGGACCTTATCATGACATAATTCGACACCACATTAACTCATAGAATTGTAAATTCTATGTTCTAATAATAATAAATAAATTGAAAAGGAAATCTCCAAAATACTGAAGATTAGACTGTTATTTTGTATTTGTTTTCACGTCGTCTGTTGAAAAACATAACAGTAATTTTTTAAAATATTTCTCACATTCAAAGGAAATTGAGGAAAATATATATGGCACTAGATTACCTGGGTATGTAATTTAACACTGCAAATAATAATGCATACAATTACATAAAAAGTATTGTAGAGCAGCTGGGTATAAATAAAATGACTATAATCCTATAATCTGTATACTCTCGTACGCCGAGTATTACATCCGAGAATCAGCCGAATTAAAATTTACCTTCTAGGTAGATAGAATTTTGCATAAAAGTTAGGAAGATTTCCAAGTTGATTGCAAGAGGTGTGTATCTATAGGAGAATTCCTAATTAGGCAGGAGCGCATTTCTCCTACGCGATAATACGTGACACTTCGCCCCGCGAAGGCGAGGTCCAAATAATATGGGGTCGAGAGCAGGCACCCTCACGTGCTATTCTTGATAACCCACCGAACACCAGCCGCTTTGTTAAGTAGCTTCCGATACTTTAATAATCGCTTTAAACCTTATAAAAAGAACACTAGGGGGATACTTTATTAAAACCGGCGATTTAACATTTACGACTTCTGAACTTGCCTGTTTACGCGATTATTGATTTATGTAGGGCAAAGAAGGTGAAGATGCTGCCCTGGAAGGATTCGTTAGCGATAAGTTACAAGACGGAGGATTCGCTGGGAGATTAATTGGCAACTTATCACTATTCCGAACACAAAAGGTGTCTGTAACTGATACAATGAAGGTTTTTGTGTAAGTGTTAATAAGACGAGAAAAAGGGAAAACTCCCGCAAAATTACAGTTTTGAGGTCATTCGCGTGTCTTCTTTTATGAGAGCCATTTATTATTTTTCCAAACTGAAGTATCAACCAGTGGTGCAGATTAATTTTGCTAAAATCCCAGCTCATGCGGACAATTAATGGGGGTTGCTCTTCGGAACACACATAGGTATATTTCAGAGGAACAAGAGGGGTTACAAATGACCTAGCGGGATCTCCCTCTAGATGTTCCAAATTATTGCAGCGGAAGCACGGCTCAAGTTAGGAAGTAAAAGTGGTCACCAAACCGGACACACAATTTTCAGGAGATTAAGAAACCCTAGTATAGCTCTCTGAAATAAAAAAACATACGTTCCTTGCGGTCGTATAACATTATTTCAATCTATTCGGTGTGTTTCCCCAGAATCTTCCGCTACTCCAATCCCCCAAGGACACAATTCGAAGTGGATTTGAATATTTTTCACCTCGGGCTGTTAACATTGTTCTATATATTAATATTATTGCGAATATGTCATGAAAATGTTATAAATAAAATAACCACGGTTACGCAATCATACCAGCAGTAATAAACAGAAAATATAATGTACGCATTGTGCTCGAGGCACCGCCAAAATAATCTAACATAAAATAATGCACGATTTAAATAATTAAGGGGACTTCCGAGAGTTTTGCTTTCGCTCCCTAATTAAATTCTTGACGTCAAGGACAGTGCTGTCGTACCTATGGCGAGCAAACTTCAAGTGAAGTTAACAAGAAGCTGCAGCTGGCTCCTTCAACATGAAACACAATTTACGGAAAAACAAGTAAGTATTCCATTGTTCTAAATTTTGCTTATTTAATTAAGCTAGTCTACCGAAACTATACAACAGTAGCTTATGTTCTGTCATGGACACAGCTACCGCGGGAAGCAGTAATTAATTAAAATAATTACTGAAAGCTAAACGTATACATAACTGTTTAGATAAACGCATAGTAATCGTCATTATATGCAGACTCTTTCGCTAATTATGCAGCATTTCTAATGCCATTTTATAAATTGTCAAATTACAGTTATTTATTTATTTATTTGAGAAAGTTGAAACGGTCTCTATTTTACATCAACAAATTTAAAACAGGGTCGCTGTTAAAGAGGGAACCAAAGCTCTCTTGCTGAAACGGTTTTAGATATAGATTTGAAAATTGGAAGATTAGAATTTTAAATTATTATGTAATATATAAAAATAACTTTTTACACATTTTTTTTCTTTCTAACCATCTCAAACATCCATAAGAAAATAATACAGAAAAATTAAAAAAAAATTATCTGTATGCTTAGCTGGCTAATTTATAGTACTTTAAATCTATAGTGCGTTTCAGAGTCGCCGTGCAGCATAGAGAAGATAGGGCAATGGTTGTCTTATGGGACAAAAAATGACATTGTTGCCAGTATTCGTAATCTCTTAACAATAGCATATCCGGTTTATTTTGTTGAAATGAGGTAGGTGTTCAGAAGTTCTCAAACAAAAATAATATTAACCAACCAAGATAATAATGTTAAGTTCTTAATTTGTTTTGTTATATACAATGAGGAATTTCTTTTGGTAAACTAATGTGAAAAAGGTATATAGGTGCGAAAAATACTACTTTTAAGGCAAATGACGTTGAAAATTTAATCAAGGAAGCATATTCTCAACTGACACCAGAAAATTGGAGCAGCTACGTAGGCCATGTGGAGAAAATAGAAAAGTCAGTGTGGGAAGTTGACAACATAATGGACGAAATAGAGCCCATAATTATCAATATCAACGCTGCTGATAGTGATAGTGATCTAAACATTTTTAGCGACAGTGATAATTAAGTATAAAACATGTTGTATATTTCACAATATCTTCATAATTTTATGTAATTTATTTTCTCAGTTATATAATAGTGCTTGCATATTATATCAAGCTGGTAATTGTTTTGTTTCTTTTTTACTCTTATAAATTTGTAAATAATAAACAATTAATTGCACTTAGCAAAAATTGTACTCTCAGGTTTAATAAAATATAAATGTTTTAGAACCACGGAACCTGGCATTTAACAACACGCATCTTTTAGGGGTTACAATAGCATTAGCATACTTCAAACCTTTGTGTGAAAGGGATTAAATTTTATGTCTTAAAGGTGCCTCACAAATAAGTTTGACAACCTTGTATTTGTATCTTCACGGCGACTCTGAAACGCACTAGCATTGAATATTTTACTAAAATTAGTGAAATATTCAATGGCACTAGGAACCACAGCATTGACAGCACGTCAGAAACAAACACAAAACCATCAGTGAAATGAAATTATACGAATAAATTCAATAAGATTAATAGCATCATTTAACTGTGTAAACCGTGAACTGAAATAACGGTTTAAGAAAGAAGTTTTACAAACTGTTGCCCGTTTACTTCTGGGCAATAATTAATTCGATGTCTGAAATTCTCTAAAGAATGATGTAACCAATTGTCAGGAATAGCAGGTATTTCAGCACGAATGCGGTATTCTAACTCTTCTAAATTTTCTGGCCTATTCACCTACACGCGGCTCATCTAATAACCACATAAAAAAGTTCAAACGGGACAAATCTGGAGATCTAGCGGGCCACTCTACTGTTCCTATTCTCCCAGTCCATCGTCGAAGAAAAAAGTTGTCTAAATAATTACGTACTGCAAGTCCATAGTGTAGAGGCTCACGGTGCTGCTAAAACCAGATGTTTCCTTGACAGTCTTTGGGTTCACAAGATTTGGAAAAAGTTCAATAATTCGATTTTTCCTTAAATAAAGAAGCGTCCAAATATATTGAAATCGAAGATTTTCTGACGTCGCTCGATATGGACCAAGTTATGCAAATGAAACGTAGCCTCATCCGAAAATACAGCTGACTTGCAAAATTGTCATTTTCCGTAAGTCTTCTGTCGAAATCGTATTCCACTAGTTCCTGCACTATATATACTTTATATGGGTAGAATTTGGCTATGTGTAATATCTTTTGAGCAGACGTTATTTAAGGCAAGCTATTGTACATACCTTGTAGGTTGGTCAACCACATCCAGTACTATACTTACAGCAGTGGTTGCCAAACTATTTTAAAGCGCGACCTGCTTTTGGCCAACTCGTCTCGCGACGCCCCTCTTGTAGTACTCAACTGCATTCAGAATCAGCGCTTAAACGGTCAACTTACGTCATCTATTACCAAGCAGCGCAATTTATTTATTTTTTCTCCGTGTTTCCGGAAATTTCCACCATATTCGGGAGGGTGCTAGATGGCACTGGAATAACTTTAAAAATCCATTTTGCGTTATCTAAGCGGCGAACCACAATGGGATTAGTCATTATTTCAAAATTGTATGCTGTACTGCTGACTGTGTGTTGAATTAATTAAATCGATAAGAAATTCATTCTAATGCGTTCAAGGACTAATGGAATACTTAGTTAAGGGTGCTAATAAGGTAAATTCTGAGCAGGTGTTTACTGCTATGCAAGTTAGTGTGCAAAATTTAAAACAACAGCTCATTGACTATTTGCCCAAAGAAATTCAAAACAGTTATGACAATCACAGAAGGATACTGAATCGGCTTTTAGGCAATTCCGATGGACAAGCTGAAATTTCGACAAACATGAAAGAAATACTTATTGAAATATCATGCGATGGAATGTTGAAACTAGACTTCTTTTCCCAGATAGCGTAGATTGAACCAATTTTGGACCAAAAGAATACAAAGTTACCCCGAGCTTGCGAACAGAGCTATAAAGTGTTTGATGCCATTTGCTACATCATATTTGTGTGAACTGAGTTTCTCAGCTATGAGTACTAACAAAACATATGTAAGAAATGACCTGGAACTTAAAAATTATATTACTGTGTCGAATAGAGACCCTATATTTGAAAAGCTAGTTTCTGAAATACAGGCACATACATCGCACTAATGTCTTTATTTTGTAACTTGTTCCTATGTTAACCCTTATTTATGTTTAGGTTCTAGCATTTGTTGAACATTTTAATATTTTAAGTTCGATTCTTGTTGTTTACTTTGTGTAAGGCGGAAATAAATGTCTTGAAAAGGCATTTTGTTTTATTTGGAAATCCTTTCGCCACCCACCAAGCCCATATATATCGCGAACCCCCAGGAGGTCGCGACCGACACTTTGTGAACCACTGACCTAGAAAATTATCTTCATTTGTGGTAGATCTTGGTCTACCGGGTATAGAGCGATCTCTTACACTACCACCTTCCATAAATCTTTCTAAAGTTTTACTAATTGTTGATTTGTTAATCGGATTTCGACTTAGATGTAAGGCATTAAGTAATTAACGTTCTTCTTCGTCCTTTGGCCTTCTGTCCCCATATCCAATCATCATAAGAGTGTCTATCCATTCCGTTTGTGTCAAGCGGTCCGTATTTCAGGAAATCTAGGTTTCTTCGCCACTTAATACAATAGTTGTAAGGAAACTAACAATAGCATGTGTTTTCTTATCACCTACTGATTGCTATTTGTTTATTTCTGATGTTCTGTCAATGCTATCTATCTTAGATTTTAACCCAAAAACCTACTTTTCCTAATATTTCTCCATTATTTTCTCATGCTGTCCCATATATCTCTGAGATGGTTAGAAAGAGAAAAAAATAAGCTTTCTAATGGTACAGAAAAACAGAAGAATAGTACTTCTGCAAAACTACGTGCGTAAAGAGACAAAAGTAATGACGTTTCTAGCAATATATAGGCAACACGTTTTTCATGTAGCTGCTAGTAAAGACAAGCATTGTTACGTTTTTTTGCCCTAGCATAGCGTTACCTACGAGAAGAAGTTGAAATTGTTTGTAAAGCTGAAGCAACAAATCAGTTGATGCCGCTATTTTATATTGTGCCGTTTTAACTCAGGTTTCAAATACAGTTACAAATCTTTCCAAAAATCCATCCAAATCCGTGTCCGTTAATCTTAAATTGCACGCAGCAGTGAGAAAGCGCCAGCTCCTGATCAGGTGACAACATTTTCGGAATCCATCGTGCGCAGACTTTTTCAGAACCAATTCCTCGTGCAAAATTTTCACAACGCTTCCAACGGAAAAGCCACATACCTCAGCAACATATTTGACCATAATTCCCCGATCACTCAGTAACATGTCATGGACTAAATCAATATTTTCTTGGGTAACAACAATTTGGTGGTCCAGAACCTGGTGCATATTGACAGCACTTCCTTCCTAATTTGACATGTCGGCACCAATTCTTAATTTTTGATATGACGGGGTAGAATCACACAAGGACATGTCATTATAAGTTTTCTGCGGTGATAAACCCATTTTAAGAAGATAGTTTTTCACAGCTTATGTCTGGAATTTTTCCATTTTAACAAAATCACCCGCACCACAGTAATATTAAATGTATAACTTTTATAACCAACAACATATATTAATGTCAATAACTGACGTTTCTAGGAAAACATTATTCATTTGTCGGTCAATGCTTTCTATATTAGGCACAATAATTGATGAACCATCCTCGTATTTATAATATGTGTTAAAAAGTAACGTTTATTGCTTTCAACATTTGTACAAAACGTTACCTTTCACAAAGAAAATTTATATACTTGCAGGTAGTGTTTTATTACTTTTGCAATTTTCTTTACACTTCATAACATTATTAACAATAATACAAATCTTTATTCAATTCCTTCATGAACTATTTTGTTTTATATATTTAATATTCCAGTTTTCTTCTAAAACTTTCAAGCAAACATTTTCGGATAACGCTAATATTTGTCACAATTTTGAATTAAGAAATTCTATCGTTACACTACGATAATATGCTTTAAATAATTTTCTGGAACAACGGTTTAAGTATTGTATAATAGTTTTGATTATTATAACAATTCTAAATGGTCTCCAAGACGGCACTAAGGAAAAATTAAATTTTTTCATCGAATAAATCTTGGCTATAAATTTGTCTGTGATGGAATTAGTTCCAAAAGAGGAATTGTTTGAGGATTTGAAGCTAATAACAAGTAGTTGTCACGGTAAACACAGCGAAAGGTCAAGTCAGCAGCTAGGAAATCAATCACTTTCGTTCCTACTTGGGTAAAAAATGCTGGTCATTCTGAAAACGTCTTATGGTGAATGAAACGAAAAAGTTGATGATAGTGAGAACGAAACATGGATAAAGGAAAGAAGCAAGTACAAGCTGAAAATTTCGGTTACTTCCGGAAGCTGTATATTTCACATAATTATTTGTGTTTTTGTAAACAATTTTTTAATAAGTGAATGGTATTTATTTGTTATTGCTTTTTTCTAATGCGTTATGGTTTTTGTAAGTAAATTTCGCAAAGCTTTTAAATATAGAACAACTCATAATCCTGTCTATAACGAGTTTCATTCCTTCCTGGAAAGCATTTAAATTACATGTTTGAACGTGATAGTTGGTGCCTGTTTCCAATCATCCTACAAGCTGTAGCTGAAGGTAACAAATTGAATGGAAAAAGCGCAACGTACCTTTTTGTAAAACAGGTCCGATGGAAATTGACATTGTACGAGAGCGACGATTTGTGTTTTTGCTATTTCAGAATTTGGAATCCAAATCATTTCAACGATTTTCATTTCATCCGCCGTAAGCTATATTTGAGATTTTTTTATATTTCTACTTCTGTTTACTTTTTGTGACTTTTCAGACTAAATAATTCCCTTGTGGCGATCAACTGTCTGTTTAGTTTAAAGAAAGCGTCGGGTCTGTCCTGGTTTTATAGTTTTAACAACTGATAATCCTTTAAGCCGCTGCTAAGCTTACGAATTAATGTAAATTAGGGCAAGATATATTTTGAAATTTGCCCGAGGCCCGATGTTGCGTTTTAAATGAAATTCCATATCAGGAACATTCTTGTTTGCAAATTATTGCGAGAAAACAGATGGGGTAAAGTTGATGACAGAACATCGTTTCTGTTCATTATGTTGTACAAATTATTATATATCGGTGAAAGCGGTGTAAACACCTAAAATTATATTCTACACTTCGCAATTGTCTCAACATGTTTGAATTAGGAATTATAAACTGAATTTACCCTTAGAATTTATAGTTGGTAGGTAACTTAACTCGGATCTAGTAAGATATAATTTGTAGAACTAAATTTAAAATTCTTAACAAGTATTTCAACGTATTCTGTTGCTACACCTCCCCACACGAAAGAACAAAATAAAAAGTAAATATTGTTTACTGTTTACAAAGTTTAAATATTTTATTGAAAGCCCTTATATTTTCTCGACAATTTTCATGTAGCCCCTTCTAGTAGGATCCTATTTACATGAAGGGTTCGTTAAGTATTCGATTTATCCCCTAAAGCATCGGACATATGAAGGTTTTGAAGTAAATATCTAAGTACCTACGCGTTTTATTATGCGATCGTGATTTTGCTATTGTAGTATTAAGCAGCATTGGAAGTGATCCCCTTATTGCTATTATTTCCGTAGCAGGCATTATGTTAATAATGTCTGAATTATCACCCATAACACGGTATATTGGGGTGGTAATAATTGATGAGCATGATTTGCAAGGGTAGTGGAAAGTGGTCTCTAGTTTGTTTTACGCCCTATAGTGTGGCGTGCTAGCATCCGTCGGGATAGATAGATAACGGGTAGAGTGCCAGGGAATTTTGCAGAATTACACCCAACAGACCCATTCGAAAATATCAGTTTAAATTAACACCTTGATGCAGCTGAAACAATTGTGTCGCATCGAGCCCTTATTAAAGCCAATTGTGTTGAGCTTTTGTCACCGGAATTAGTTTATGATGGCTGTGCGTGGCAATTCGCTATACGGGGATTTACGGTGTGTTCCGTTGCTCTCCCTGGGTTGCTGATAACGCAATAGATAGTCCCCAAAGCACACGAAACAACGAAATTATATCGCGATACACTACTCCGCTGCAGGTATATCTCCAGATCTTATCATCCATCTACAACACACGTATGCTTGCTGGAATCCAAATTGGCCAATTGTTCATTAACGGTATATTCTTTTAGTTAATTCGTTCGCGGTTGTTTATTTAGAACTTCCGTCCGTTTCTTGTTGGAGATTTTTTAACGCGGTTTATCTCAGTAATTTGACTACTAATTTATCAAAATCCGGTTAGGCGTTTCGGCGCTATCGGTCTGTAATGTCCCGAGTTGGACAACGTTATTAGGGGAAAGCAACGCGAGTAAATTTCTACCGAACCGTTATTCCTTATAGCAAGGCACATAAAAGCGTTGTGGATGTTTACCGTTTCAAAATGATATCGTATTAATTCCATCGGAAATCAGGAGTTGCTCGAAATGTATAGCTTTGGCTAACTTTCCTTTAAAACGTTCCGTTAATTACTTATCACTTAACACAAACCGCGATTGAACATCTAGGGAAGTGTGAAACTGCCAGTAACTTAAAATTCAATTCCACGGTAATTCAAATCGGGGGCTATTTTACTCTACCGCTGTATTCGTATTAAGACAAAATAGAACCTACATTTCAGTTCTGAGACTTTTTATTGCTCTCCAATGTTATTTCGCTAGATATATGGGCTTCACTGAAATTCTTCTTTCGTTTATTTGCTCATGCTTGGTTTCCATCCGATATAATTAAAATAAAAATCTCCTGCGTAACCAAAAAGCAAAATTTGCCGTAGGGCTGCAAAATATTATTAGCCAACGGATTGTTTAACCGTGACCGATAAATTTTAATTAACTAGTTATTTGCGTTATTTCACACTATTCAGGTTCATTAGTATTATTTCAAAAATGTAATAACTACTATTTTACTTATTAAGATCTCGTTGTCCGTTGTCCGGGTTGTATACGATTCAAGCTTCTGTAGTTAGTAATAAATGTTTCTAGTAAGGTCCCGTAAGCGATGGCGGGTAGAAATGCTAAATGTTTGTATCTTGCCTGGTTTACGAAAAATCTGTGCGACAGCAGCTGCTACATGTTCTTGTATCTAATCAAGTTCTGTAATATCCAGGTTGCTGGCGTTGCTTGTAGAGGCACAGAAAATGTTGGTCAAACAGTAAGCAAACTTTATTTTTGTGAACAAATCAAAAATTGGCTAAGTTGTCTTTGTTTATCATCACAGCAATAATGACTGTATATATCGTGGTTTTCACATAACCCTTACAGAAGAGGACCGTTTTCTAAAAAATCTTCTCTACGACTTAGAGGAAACTGGCCTAAAATGCTGTACTTGGCTAAAACGGTATAGAGATTTTCTGAAGTACGCGCGCAAATTACTGATCGCGTGAACGTACAGGAAGGTTGGCAACAGTGCTACCAAGAGCCTTTGTAATAGACAACAGTGTGGTTTGCACGAGAGAACATTTAGAGTGGTGATTGTATTTTAGGCGCTTGAAAATTTTATCTCCCAACATTTAATGTTTGTGTAATTGTATTTCGGACGAATTTTTTGAAAATCTTCAAGATGTGTAGTGATGACTATATATTTGTGCATAAACTACCATAAAAACCTCAATTAAAATCATAAGCATGCTACTTAGAAATTAGGTTAAGTGCAGATTGTCTCGTTTGGGTCAAACAGCATACGCTCATGTAGAATACAACGGCATATGATCAAACACGTGTTCCGTTTGGTCTCATATAATGTCGGTAAAAACTAAGATCAAATCAATGTGCTTCTTCATATTGAAAAATATTTAGGGATATTAGTCTTTCCAGAAATGATTGGTGCATATATCAGAACAACTGACAGAGTCAGCAAATGGGATGGCTGAAAGCTTCAGAAACGTTGAATGTCCCTTTTACCACATTGAGAAGAAGAGCTACAGATGCTAATAAAAAAAAATTAAACAATGTGCATAGGTTTTGGAAAATCTCTTACAACATTTACAAAAGAACAAGAACCATAACCTAGATCTTATTTTACGAAAACTCGAAGATACTTCGATAGGTGAGGCCCTTTAATAAACGAGTTACTTTCTTTAACGTATATAAAGAAGTCAAGAAATACAAAACCGTTCTGAAAATAATTACAAATGTCAAACAAGCAACAGTATACATACACGTTTACTTGCCATTCTAACGTTTGCAGCATACAGAGATATTAATTAGTAAAGTTATTTTAAATTTATGTTCTCCCTTATTACAGAGTTTATTACGCACTGCCATAACGAGCCTCCCAAACAGTAATTCTATATTAATATGTAAATGGTAAGATATGTGTTGCATTTCCAGGTAATAAATTTTAAAGTACCCTCAAATACAAGTTGCATACATCTCTATGTTATTACTCCTTAAAATGTTGTAATGAATAAAATTAAAACCATTTATTTCTTTATTTAAAAAAATTGTTTCTTGAATATTTAACAATGCTTGCTTTCACATGTAAGATAAAATAAATAAAAAAATATGATTAACTTATTTAAAAATAGCGAATGAACAATTGCAAATAAACCGCAACTACATAATTCCCAACTTAATTGTAACATATGATATTTGTTTACTTAACTGTTGCTAATTAATTAACAACCGCATATCAGGATATGTTGAACTGAATTGTGGATTATTCTGGTCATCTATAACATCAAGGCTATTACAGCATTTAGTTTGGAAAATCGAGCGCATTAAAATTCAGTTAAATTAACTGTTCGTGTTGCACGTTGGCGAACCAATCAAACCGAAACTATTTTTAAACAAGCATAAGTTAACTATATTTAGAGCTCGGTGTTATAAAATTAGATCCACTTTTCCTGTTATTTAAGAACTCTCTAAGTTTGTATGCACACCCGTTGCCAAAGCGAAACTTCATAAAAAGTGTTGTAAAAGTTTTTTTCACTACAGACACAAAATATTCATCTCTTAATCTTTCAAGATTATATTTTTATTTATACACACACATAGAAGTCGGTGGTTTATTTTGTTTCTGTAGTGTTATGTGTGTATGTATATATTTTCAAGTTTGTAGAGTTAACCCTGCAATATAACACTATTGTGGAATGGGGTCTAGCATTTAAAGTCCCATGCGGATTTGAAGGTTCTGTAGCTTCACTGGGTTAGCAACAAATCATACAGTTAAAAATATAAGCTTCCTTGATTTTAAGCTGAACTGAACAATATCGATTATATTTCCTCAACACCTCAAAAAGAGGGTTAATCAATATGTTTCCAATCTCTCACTATATATATCTATCTAGAATTGAGAATGTAGAACGACACATTACAACATGATACAAAGAAGGTAGATGTGTGGAAAATAAGAACAGGAGAGACTAAATCAATAAATATCAAGGATGCAGTGGATGTAAGGAACCACCGTTTCAATAATGTGACGACAACCTAGAGCAACATACAACCCTAAATAAAATATTTAAGTGTTGGGAATGGTAACCATGATGATGACTATTTAATGTCAACGTCCGGTTAAACTTATAGTGGAGAAATTTAAGGTGAATGACAAATTTCTCCAAGTGTTCAACAACATATCTAGCATTCCTCTTCCAAAACCTTAGAGGGACGTTTACGTCTTCGGCGACACCTCAAACTAAACAGTGACAGAGTGCTCCAACAGACCTTGCAAGTTACGTAATGGGCCTACTACAAGTAGCAGCTCTCTTCACCTTCCAATTGAAACAAGACGATGTTCCGAATGCTCCCATTACTGCTTCATTTCACAAAGAACTACGACCCATTTATACGATCTTTTATGAGCTCTCAACACCCCATGAACCCACCCGGAAATAGATTTAGTTATATTTGTTGACTACCTACAAACAAATGAGATTTCTTGAATGTTGAATAGGAAATTGGCATATTTAGCTAAACTGAAAAGAATTTTCTGGAAGATAGATTGTAGTTAGCAATGATACCAGGGAGATTGTTTCACTTACGAAAAGATATATTAGGTTTCTGCATCCAGATGCAACATCTAAACAGCGTAATATCTTTTATTCAAATTTCTTGGGGCAGTTTTTAATCCGTTTATATTTAGAGTTTAAGATGCAACTTTTATTTCAACTCTCTAAGAACTGCCGTGTGGGAAATTTACAAGGCCGCACTAGCTCTATTTGTGGGCAGACTAGGATTTTGTACAAAAGTCTATTGAATGCGGTTCACGCCAACTTTACCTAATGATAAGAGCCCCGTAATCGGCTATCCCTTCATTCTCAGCATGCTCATGAAACGTTTTTTATTTGCAAACGTTAGTGATTCGTGGAATCAGGACTTATATCAAATAAAACATAAATTTAAAGATAAACATTATATATTGTTTTATGTAGGAAAGCTTCTATCAAACAAACCCGCCTTGCAAATGTCGCTCCAACAAAGCACTCTGGTTGACGACCCCTCGTTGTTAGACTATTATAACTCTAACCTGTCGGCAACTCTAACTTTGTTTAATAGACAGATAAATATAACCCGTCAACAGTTTTAACTCTGTTGATTACACAGATTATTTCACATTTAATTAAGACCGCACTGTTACACTACGGCAACGCACTTCTGTAAACCCTCTTTCTTAGACGCAAAACCGTCCCTCTTGAGGTTTCTTCCACCTCTGCTCTTTGCCCCGCTTTTGGAGTGTTGCCACTAAAGCCTTGCCCTTCACATATGGATATTTTGAAACTAACATAAAGGCGTATTACACTTAAGTAAATCTTCCTTGCACCAAAACCAGCGAACACAAAGCATGGTGGTAAAGCTAACGGTGTACAGTATATTGAGATTGGCCACTCATGATATGCCTGGAAGAAAACTTGTGATTTTACTCTATCCATTGCCGCTCGTCACAGCCAAATCAGTTCATCGTAAAGGTAATTCGAGAAGTTCTAAAGCTGATCGAGAATTTATAAACAATATACAAAAATTAACATGTAAACACAAAAATCATATTGTTTTAGTTCTTAGTTAATATGACTTCAGCGAAGAAACGATTGCCAAATACTACATATTTTTCCATCCCTGCCTAACAGGTTAGACTGCTTTAAATTATTGAACCTAAAGAATTCATAACGTGATGGTAATTTATTTCCCTCTGTCTCCTACATTAAGACCTCTATTAAAAAAGTACTATCTACAAGAGGAAAAAAACTGAGACTTTCCTGAAATAGATTTCAAATTTCGCATGCCGTTGTTTATTTGCTTTAAGAACCCTTAAGAAGGCAAGAATTCAGTTACCTAGAACAAGCCCTAGCGCAAACTAGGACTCTATGACAACTTTTTCTTAGTGTTTTCAGTGTAATGAGAAATCCTTTTACTATAATTGAACAGGTTGTACACGTTTCTGAAAAGTAATTTACACAATTTACTTCAAGTGAATATAGGCCACTGTTTCATAATAGCAATCCTCCAACGTATACCTAGCAAGTTGAGAATTTGTTTAAATTATGAAGGATATTAAATTTTTTTACTTAGCTCAAATTTATATACAACGTTTGCAAGTAACTCTTTTTAGGTATATTCTACTCAATAGAAATGGAAACTTAATGAAATTATAACCTACTTGCTAGTTGGTTAAATTACATTAAAACAAACAGCACCTGAGTTTTACGGTTGGTACGCTTACATGGAAGTAGCAGCGGTGAAATGCAGTGGTCAACACCTACGTAGTTAGTCTTCTGTTCTTACAATGTGGTAGTTGCTTGCACATAATAATCTATTCTATTAAGCAACAAATTTAAACAACAACTAAAGGCGGATATAAAGGAAGCGATAGAACAATGCTCTCCAGGGAGTTTTATTCTCTAGTATACACAGCGCTAAGACGATTTTAGAAGAGGTTTTGCTGCATATTGAACCGAGGTGGCTCAGCGGTGGTGCGTTTACTTTTCACTTAGGAGATCTAGAGTTCGATCCCGGTTAGTCGGTACAGATTCAGGATTTTCGTGAGTTGCCTGGATTATAAAGGTAAATTCTTGGCCAGTATTACTCCCGAAAATTCTATTATCAAATTTTCCTAGTCTTTCCCATTCTTATATTATGCTATTGATTGAAACAGGGGTGATGATACCGATGTGGAACCCTACAGCGGCCATTTAATTGGTCGAAAACATACCAGGTCACTTCGCAAACTATGGCACAGTAACCGAATGAATCTATGATGTGTCATTTCAGCTTAGCGAATTGTCCGTCCATACAACAAGGGTAACAACCGTAACATTAGCTTGCTATGCCAACGTGATTAGTACTGTTTTGATAAGATAAATAGCTGATAGGTTCTTTGAACTTAAACAGACTAGGTACATTCAAGAATATTTATACCCCTAGGCACTGTCTGAATAATTGTTCGAAACTACGTCATCAGGAACGATGGTATTCATTATTCTCGTGCATGTCTGTTGACTTTTTGGTATGAAAGAACCTAGAAAGCCACCTATAGAGGCATTGCTAACGCAAGAAGAGTTTGATGAAAAAATTCCTGAAGAAATTACTAGAACACATTCGAAAATGACATGCAGGGCTATGCAAAATATGTTCGAAAATTTAAATAGATGTGCAGAAACAGATGCGAACTGGAAAATACCATATTCTAGAAATATATACTGTGTACTATGTACTTGTAAACGCTTCTATCACATAAAGTGTATGTTCATAACTACGATCTAGAACATTTAGACAACGTTTAGACAACTGGACGTTTAAACGACGTTTGACCGCCGATACGATTAAACCCAAAGGTTAACAGGACAAACAGTTTTTTAAATAGTTTTAATTTTGTAAGGAAGTATATATTTAGGTGTATTTAGGTGTATGACATCATTAGACAACATATGGAAATAGAAGATACAATAATGACACAATACAGCGAAGACAGTTTTTCTGGTATAGACATCTTCGAAGAATGCCAGATGGCCTCAAAGGGTATGAGTGAAACCCAATAGGAAAAACCAAACGAGGGAGACCACGAACAAGATGGAAGAACCTATGGAACGAACAATCCAGTCAAGAAATCTGCAGGACATATATTGGGCTGATAGAAGAATGTGGCTGTACTAAGAAGTGAAAGGTGTAGTAAATGTATAAATCGCATATATACATACATATACATATATATATATATATATATATATATATATATAT